>PNEQ01127548.1:53062-114271 GCA_003012365.1 Medauroidea extradentata | reverse complement strand
ACGTTCAATTTTGTGAGCCACTTTTCGGGCATTTCCAGACGTGTCCGACCTTACGTGTCCTATATCAACGTAATTGTCTCGGCGTCGTCTACATCACCCCGTTGACCTGTAAACTCATTTCAAATACACCCTGTATATATATATATATATATATATATATATATATATATATATATATATATATATATATATATATATACACACACGCATACGGGTTACAAGAAGACTCAGAATCTCGTATTGTGGGATGTGTTAATTTTTGTATGGATTTTTTTTTTTTTTTCAAATTTAAAACGAATATTTCACACTAAACATATTAACGATTTTTTTTGTTTAAGATTTTGAAACGCAGCCACGAGTTTTAATTACCTTGAAAATCAACTAATGAAGGTCGGAACTATTTTCTATTCAGTCTGAGCTGCATCCATTTATGGAACCCGCAGAGTGTAGGGAATTATAAATTTTGTTTTATTGCCCAATAATTTTAACACTATGCCCATATGAATATTGTGGGTTCACGTGCTGTATATTCGAAGAAGCCATTAGAGGTAATTGATTATATCCGCAGTTAAGAAACAAAATAAAAATACTAATGTGAAATTAACATGTGTAGTACAGAATACTAATGATTTTATAGAATACAGGCCTCATAAAAACAACATAATTGTTATTTCCATTAATAATAAATACGATAAATATTTGATATTCTATACAATTCATGACTACGGGAATAGTATTTAGTAGAATAAATTTATATAAGTGTAAATAGTCAGCTATTTTATATTATTTATTGACGTAATTTAAAAACCAGAAAGTGATTATTTTGTTTGTGCTTGCGTGTCTGTTGCGTCCATTAATTTTGAATCAACTTGTATATTTATTTCTATAAGAGCAATAAAGTTAAACCTTGAATCTTCTAAATATATGGGAAACCTTACTGCCAGGAGTATACTTAACAGACGTTACCACGTTATATTAACATAATGGCATCAGTTTGGAAGAACGCTACGTTGCAAAACTATAATAAAACAGGTATAACACATATATTTGAGTTCGGGATATTGAAACAGTATGTGCACAGCATATGTATTTATATGATTATGTTTATTCCAATATAAGATTACTATTCGTACATTTATTTATGTCTCTCAACATAGTTTTCGCTCTTACTGAATAAGAAAAATTTCAATTGGCAAAGAAGAATGAGATTCTTCCTAATTAAAGGCAAGGCTGTAGTCACAACAACGTCACTATTTTCAAACCGCTTCGCTACCAAAGTATTTTAGTACATGCACTGACAAATATATTTTGCAATATCTTTAATATTTATACATTTGTGCCCACTTGAAAATATACGTTTTGTAAAAGAAATATTTTTCTTGTCAATTACAATCTATTTCTCGCTAAATCGTGTAGTTAGTAAAATATATAAAACATTTTTTTTCGTTTCGCATACTATTTAAGAAACAAACAACTTTGATAAAAAAATTTTAGAATAAGCACGATGGCCTGCTTTGCATAAACTTTTTCTGTGATCCAAATGCTGCCATTAAAATATCAGTATCGTCGTGCTTTCGCCGTGTCGTAAAGACTAAACTAACTTTACACTTACATAATCCTCCGTTTCTTGTAAGCGAATTTGCTGCAAAATGTCTACAGTAAAATAGTGATACATCACATGGAAGAGCATATGCACACTAGCGATCAGTATTTATTGTTATTATTTATAAATTACCTTCTAGCTGACAATAATAATAAGTTGTTTTAAAACATAATTTTTTAAACAAATTCCTTTGTAATTTCACCAGTATATTAGCTCTATTTTGAATGTTAAGTTATCTCACATTATGATGAAAGTTCGGTCAAGTTGCAGTGGGTATTTTGTTTCGCGTGTTAGCTCTTACCCAATTACTAAACAAGCAAAATATTCGTAGACGTAATTTTCAAAAAACGCAAGCTACTAATTATTGTCTTTCGGATAGTAAGGCGTACCAGTGACGAAATATATACTTGGTCAACGAGTAACAGTGAGCACTTTAGTGCTGGTGGAATAAACAATTAACAACGGTGGAATATAAAGCCGGACGAAACGAAGAACCCTGAGAAAATACGCTAGCAATGACAACCAACACCATTTATTTTTACATACGAAAATTAAGAGCGACCTATCCGGAAGTCTTAACCAGATGGCCGGGCTGTTATGTGAGCTACTTGACATAGGCTTAGTCCTACTTACCTAAAATAAAAGTTTTGAACATACACCAGAGCGTCGTTAAATTAAAAAAAAAAATATATATATATATATATATATAATTTTATAATTGTACTAAACACTTTACAATTCTTATACGTACCAGTAATAGTAATTTCCCACAGTTAAAATACGTTTAGGTTCCATAGTTCTCGTGCAAGCAAATGTCAGAGTAGTAGTATATCTGTTACCGCTACTTACTCAAAGCAAAAACTATGGAAATAATACGAATGAAAAAAACAACAATTGAGTGATAATAAACATACTAAGCAACAGAATGTAAACTTTGCAATTACACGTATAAATTGTTTGCGTTGAAAAATTATTGAATCTTTGACTACCTGTATTTAAAAAATAAATGCATAAAATTCTGTACCTTAATACGTATAATTTCTCTCAAAATTATTTAATTGTTATCCTGTGAATCGTTTTAATTTTGGGTGTGTTACGAAATTTGTCAAATCGCGATTTTTACCTGCGCTTGTACGAAAACTATGCAAATTTCTTTTAATGTAATGTGTAAGAGTTGGACAGTGTTCGGTACATTCATAAAATTATGAATTTTTTGGTTCAGAGCTTACTTAAACTAGTACCACTGAACAGAAAAATTTCTTGAAAGTTGTTCCATTCGTATCCGTGACATCACATAAAGTTTTCGCATTTTTTATGTAACTCTTTCACATAAAACAAGTAACAATGGAGGCTCCGAACTAGTAAATTTTCGCTCATAACTGTCAGCATATGATGATAAATTATGTAGCATATTGGTTACATAATTTCACAATTTATGAACACTAAAAAGTTTGATCTTTGAAAGAACTGTGCAATGGGAGTGCATGACTGGATTTATTTACTTGGACATACTCCATTGCGAAATAAATGATTGTCAAAAGAAAACTAAAAATGAGACAAGAAAACATAAATAAGGAGAGTATGCTTTAGTCAACAGGATACATACACAACATGAAATTCCAAAACTGGAATCTGGTCAGATAAAACTAGGAACAAACAGAAAATAAAAGAAATAACAAAAACATAAAAATAGCTAAGTTGACATGCGACACAACGATGAGACGAAACAAAAACACAAACAGACAAACAATTTGTGTTTTTGTTTCGTCTCATCGTTGTGTCGCATGTCAACTTAGCTATTTTTATGTTTTTGTTATTTCTTTTATTTTCTGTTTGTTCCTAGTTTTATCTGACCAGATTCCAGTTTTGGAATTTCATGTTGTGTATGTATCCTGTTGACTAAAGCATACTCTCCTTACTTATGTTTTCTTGTCTCATTTTTAGTTTTCATTTGACAGTCATTTATTTCGCAATGGAATATGTCCAAGTAAATAAATCCAGTAAAAAGTTTCTACTTATATTTCCGTAACCTGCATTAGTGCAAAAAATGTTTTAACAAATATTGGTAATGAGTAGATACTTTCTTGAGAACTAACTTTTTATGCTATCTTAAAATACAGTATACGAACGAGACAGTATATGGGCATACTTCTTTATGCGCTTAAAAATAATGTTACTATTTAAAATTTTATTGTAATTTATGCAATGGCACACCGAAAATAATGTAGCATTCTTACTACCAAACCGAGCAAGGTAGATCAATGGTAACACATTCGACTAGCATTCAGGAAGACCAGTAGGCCGAGCATGGTTCGTGTTTTCTCCCTGTCGTCAGAACGACACGTCAATGGAAAGAAGTTTAGTCAAAAAAGCGAGCATGGTTCGGTTTGCTGTCCATCAAAACGTTTCAGATGAACGACGCAAACGTCGATTTACTGATACAGAGTGAGTAGTGACGCGACGACGTGCGTATTTAAAATAAATATCAATAGAAACATTAACACAGGTATCGTTTCAAGTGACAAAAGTAGTTTTACCTAACACAGTTTATACAGGATGTTTGAAAGGTGACGCAACCTTATGGAGAAATGTGGCTGCTTCTTTTGTTGCAGATAAACCTTGTTGAATTGGCGAAAAATGGGTTACACATTGCAGCAGAGGATATTCATCATCACTCAGTACATTCGATGTGCCAGTTATGCCCAGACCCAAAAGGCCTTCACAGACAAGTTTGGTATTGATGCACCGAACAAGTCCTCCATCAAGCGGCGGTATGGCTAGTTCCAAGAGACAGGGAATGTGGCAGATGCAGCAAAAAGTGGCCGGCCGAAAGTCTTACCACAAGAAGAGTTGATTGATGTGCTAGCTGCATATGCTGTGACTCCCAAGAAGTCAGTATGATGCCCATCAAACCTGTCTGAACTCTCTGTTGGTAGTGCCCACACAGTATTGCGCAAGTGTCTACAGATGCATCCGTGCAGGGTCCGTATTGTTCAATAGTTGTTTCCTGCAGACACTGATAAACGTGTCGCGTTCTATCAGTTGTTCATGTCATCTGTGCCGCCGAATGGGGAAGAACTCGATGGTTGATTTAGGTCAGACGAGGCTTGGTTCCATCTGGATGGAAACGTGAATGCACAAATTTCACGCATTTAGGCTACTGAAAATCCTCATAAGCTGCACGATTCTCCTCTGCATGCACAAAAAGTGTGTGTGTGGTGTGCAATGTCACGTAGCCGAGTATCCAAGACATTCTTTCATGACACAGTGAACAGAGTTCGCTACATACCCTTAGTACAACAATTTGTGAACACCATACCTGCAGACCGGTTACAGATCACGTGGTTTCAACAGGATAATGCTGCTGCTCATACAGCCAACAACACCATGGCTTTCTTGAATCAGTGTTTTCATGGACAATTGATTTCAAAGGGGTTGTGGCCCCCTCGGTCTCCTGATTTGTCCCCTCCAGAATTTTTCTTGTGGGGGTACCTAAAGGATGCTGCTTACATCAATCATCCTCACACCATTCATGACTTGCAAGCCGAAATTGACCGATCTGCAGCTGCAATTACGCAACAAATGCTACAGCATGTCTTTGGGAGCATGCATCACCGTATTCAATTATGTGAACTGCATAATGGTGGCCACTTTCAACACCTATAGTAACCTACAGGTTTCCCCATAATGTTGCGTCACCTTTTGAACACCGTGTACAATAAGTGTATAGTTAAACTTGCAGCTCAATTACTGTACACGTACCATAACCTATAACTTGAACATACAGCCATAACCTACAACTTGCCCACTTTGATCGCTAATACCGAAATAAGAAATGCAGTTTGTATTCAACATTCTTGAAGACAAAAACAAAATGTTTTAACTAATGCACATTTAGGTACTTATTGGCACTGTATTAGCGTGCGCATGTGTTTTGTCTGTAATTTTAACATGTTCGTATAACCAAACCGAATGAGAGGGATTTGCAGTAGAATCACATACCGGTATTTTAAATAATAATATTCTTGCATTGGATCTGTAGCACAAAACGCATAAGACAAAATATTTTTCTGCAAAAAATATATATCCTAAGAAACTAGTGTTTATGTGAAACATAATTAAGTTTTAAGAACATTGCTACCGTTTGTACTGACAAATAACGTATAACTGTTGTACCTTACAGATATCGACAGACAATAAAAAAATTTGTAATTTTTAGCAGTACGTTTACTCTTGGATACATAGTCTTTGTACCCAGATAGCGAAAACAATTTTAATTTTCATCGTGTATAAGGTAAAGGGGACCACAAAATATATTTTCCCTCAAATCTAAAGCCCGGTACACACTATCCTTAAGCCCGGTACACACTAGCCATAATTTAGTATAGAATTCCGTATCAAGTTCATTACAAGTAGCACTGCGATAGTGTCTACCGCAACTACGCTGGTTCTACACAGAATTCCGTACTTGCTTTCACAGATAGAGCCCGTCCTATTTTTCATCGTAGTGCATGGAGGTAAGAAGGGGCCTCCATGTCGTAATGTATGTTTACGCACATGCGCAATGCACAGTTTCAGCCACAGCGCATGCGAAGTACACAAGTAGGGTTGCCAATATGATTTTAATGGATATAAAATTCTGGTTACCTACTGAACAAAATGCAATCGAAGTTTACAAAACCTAAATAAAACAAGATTGTTTCACTTATTTGGCAATTACACATATGTCTTGTATTGTGAAATAGTTTTCGGGAATTTTACAATTACACTTTTTTGGAATATAGCAACCAACATCACAAATATATTTTTCTTCTTTATTTACCGAAACATGTTAGCAAACAAAGATGGTGTGTACACAACACAGAAGTTTTGCTACATAATTCTGGTATGCAATTGCAATCGAAATTTATAAACATAATCAAGTAAGTAATTTAGAAGAGGATTAAGGATAATGTGTGATGGGCTTTAATTCTCTTCTTAATTACTTACTTAATTCTGTTTATAAATTTCAATTCCAATTTCATACCAGAATTATGTAGCAAAACTTCTGTGTTGTGTACACACTATCTTTGTTTACTAACATGTTTCAGTAAATAAAGAAGAAAAATATATTTGTGATGTTGGTTGCTATATTCCATAAAGTGTTATTATAAAATTCCTGAAAACTATTTCACAATATAAGACACACGTGTAATTGCCAAATAAATTAAACATTCTTTTATTGTTTAGGTTTTGTAAACTTAGATGGTCTTTTGTAAACTTCGATGGTCTTTTGTTCAGTAGGAAATCAGAATTTTATTTATATTCAAATGATATTGGCAACCCTACTTGTGTACTTCGCAGGCGCGATGCCTGAAACTGTGCATTGCGCATGCGCGTAAACATACACTGCGATGAAAAATAGGACGGGCTCTATCTGTGAAATTCAGTACAGAATTCTGTGTAGAACCAGCGTAGTTGCGGTACATACTGTCGCAGTGCTACTTGTAATGATCTTGCTACGGAATTCTGTACTGAGTTATGGCAACTGCGTAAAGGGGTTAAGGCTCGATTCACACTATTCTCAATTATCTTCTTAATTACTTACCTAATTCTCTTAAAAAATCCTATATCGATTTTATACCAGAATTATGTACACACTACACTGTTTACTAACAATTTTCGGTACATAACGGAGAAATATATGTTTGTGATTTTGGTTGCTGTAATCCATAAATTATAACTGTAGAATTCGCGAAAACTATTTCACAAACAAGACTCGAATATGACAATCAAATAAGTTACACTATATTGTGTTAATTAGGTTTTGATAACTCCGGCAGCTGTTGTTTAACAGGAAACAAGAATTTTATTTCTATTCAAACCACATTGGCAACCCTGCTTGCGTACTTTGCATGCACCGTTGCTGAAAGTGTGCATTGCGCATGCGTGTGAACGTACACTACGGTGAAATATATAACGAGCTCTGTCTGTGAAATTAAGTACGGAATTCTGTCTGGAACCAGCGTAGTTGTGGTACACACTGTCGCAGTGCTACTTGCACTGAATTTGGTACGGAATATCGTACTGAATTATGGATAGTGTGTACCAGGCTTAAGGAATTTTTTATTGACTGGAGAATAGTAATTTTCGTATTACGTTACTTATTTGTTATAAATGTACTAACACAAAATTATTTTGTCGTAGTAAATTCTGCTTAGTCTTAAAAATCATAAGATACATACTGAATTGCTAAAAATTATGTTAAGCTTAATTTAGCATGTTTTATTCACACGGCTCACGTTAATAGCCAAATGAAGATATAAAAAACGATGGTCAAGTGTTGATATTTTTATTTCGGCAGCAACACCACAACCGTATTGACGTATACACTGGCTCGTGAAATGAATGTTAACAGCAAACCCCACATGTCTGCCACAGAATATCGCCACTTGACCACAGTTCTTTCAAGTGCTGTTCACACGTTTAGTAAATTGTAGTGTCACTGGTGAACAAATATACAAGTTAAGTGTGTCACTTGTAAATAAAAGTATAGGTTAAGTGCAAACAGTACCATTCTCGTTACAGCTGTTTCACAGCTGTTTAATATTTTTGTTCACAGAGGTTTCATATTGGCTGCAATTTGAAAGCAGATTCTCCAACACACAAAAATAACATTTCAACACGTCACTACTGAAAATTTCGTCCTAACTTCTGCATATATTCCTCTTTGGAACCGTCGTTCATTCTACGCAAAAATTCTGATAGACAGGTATGACACAATCCATGCTCGCATTTGTCATATGTCACTAGCGTCGTCCTCGCGACACGTCGGAGTTACCACGGTTTCTACTACACAAACCATGCTCGACCTACAGGGTTCGATTACTGGATTCGTTAAGCCAAACTCACACAGAGAAAATGGCTTCGCCAAGCCAACCAAATACGAGTTGATGTATAGCTAATGAAATAGACACATGATCCATAAAAATTTGTATTGGTTTAACAGCACATAAAACGCGTCAAAATTAGCATTTTTGTTGTAACAAAGCTTTGTTGTTGTAATAAAACCTACTAGCTTGTTATTTAAACTTAACATACCAAGCAATCAAATATTTTCTTGTTTCAGCTGTTTGACGAAACAGATGTACCTGTATTGGTGTCAAACATTTTGAGGATGTGTTTCTAGCATACGTACAAACAAACAGGGTCATAAATACCGTGGATCTATAAATATTTTATTTCAGAGTTACTTAGTATTAACTAAATTCATAACCACAACACTGTGCAATGCGAGTAGTTAAAAAATGAAGAAATGTATAAATGCATGGAGGTAGTAATATCGTTCGTTGTACTCCCAATCTTCACGGCCACGACATTAGCGTGCAGTAGTTCAATTGGACGTTATTATGCATCAATAGACTATGTGCCAATCGCTAGTTAGGTATAAAATATTTTTCTGTTCTGAGACGATCTTATTAAAAGTATTTCACTCCTGGGTTAACGAATATTGGATTTAAAGGACTACTATACTTTTTGTAAGACTGTTTCAAATACGTAAAACTTACGGCATGTTTTACTTATAGCTTGAAATATCCACACAGTATATTGATGCATAATACCGTTCAATTAATAACAGTGCATATGAAACTGGGTTTGCTTACCATGTACATCCTGTGGTACATAACGCAATCGTTAATGATACATGATGTGACGCTTTTGACGACGTCTTACGTGGTACTTATGCCCGCCTTTTTGAACGCCGGTTTTAACCTCAAGCAAAAACGCCGGAATCATAAACGTTTTAACTCTCGAAAATGTTCAAACATTGGGGCAGACGATGTCTTGACATGAGTGAAGCTCATCCTTACCTTCCAATTCCTGATATTCGGTGATGGCGATCCGGATCTTGGTCCGACGTGGTTCTGGCTTCTGGTAGAGCAGCGGAGTGGTGTTCAGCATGAAGTCCTTCTGTCTACAAGCTCGCAGGAAGACGAAACACGGCCGAAGGTGTCGCTGAGATCGCTGTACTTGCCGAGTTGCTCACGTCACCTCTACGCTGTGATTGGGTGGCGCCGCCACCTAGATAATGCCGTTCTTTGAAAGAAAACTAGTGACGTTTGCAGCAATGCGTGAGCGCTATTTCGAATCTTTTAAATTTATTGCCTAGTGATGAAAACGTTAAACAAACTTTTAACCACTCGTCGATGTTGCGAGTGTGCAGAGGGGAGATTCAATCGAGGTGATTTCGGCTTTCGTTGTGGAATTGTGTGGAAAAAAAAAGTGGTGGGAAGGGGAGATTTACGCTGCTTTGCAGCGTTTCAGATAGGTAACATTTTACATTGTCAGTTACCTGTTTAAGAGTGTTCGCACTATGTATATTTGTTTTTATTTTCAGGACTTATGTACTTTTCGGCCTGTTTTAAATTAGCTCAAATGTGTTTTAAAAAAATAGTTATTTGAATATTTCTTGTGGTAAGATCTTGGGAGATACGAAAAGTAAATTGAGATTTTTTTCACTATTTTTTGACAATTGAAATTAAATCTAGGGTTCTTATAGGCAACCTGATTAAATTTAAATATTTGAACATGTTTTGGGCATGTACTTAGTGAATTCTGCACCAAGCAGTCTATGTTATACATTTTCACGTAAAATTAATTTTATTTTTTGGTTGTGAAAGAGACGGTGTAACCTATGTATTTATTTTTGTACCTGTTTCAATTTTGATTATATTCTTAATGAAATAATCCTTATTTGAATTAATTTTATTTTATTTTTATGTTAAATATTTTATTAACATCCCTCGATTTTATGCACTTTTCAGGTTTAGTGAAGGACGGCTCACAAACTAACTTAACCTAAGAAAACGACACAGACATCCATGCCCGTGCTGGGATTCGAACCCAGGACCTTTCGCACCGTAGGCCGGCATGCAATCGACCACGCTACGGAGGCCGGCTTTCCTGATATTGATGGGTGAAAAATTCCTCTGGTCTTACACTCATTGCCAATTAACCTTGAAATTTCCCTGTTCCATGTTTACCAGTCCGACTGGGCCTTTCCTGCATATAGAGTTTATTTCCCCCCTTTGAAACTGTTGCTAAGTGACATTACTCGTCACAACATATCTTGATTTTGAAGCCAGAGAAGCTTCTTGCTATCGTTGGTCCTGTGGGCTCCGAGAAGTTTTCGCTGCTGCAGGTGATTCTTGGCGAACTGCCGCTGTTCAGTTGAACCTTCTCGGCAGACGTCACTGCCTCGTACGTCTCTCAAGGACCCTGGCTGTGTGTAGGCTCTGTCAGAAAAAAACAATTTGTTTGGGGAGCCATACGATAGAACTGAGTGTGAGGAGGTGGTGCATGTGTGCGCGCTCCTGAGGGGCTTTAAGTTACTTCTTCACGGCGACAAGCGGTGAACTTCAAGGGCAAGATAAAACTTTTCCCAACATTAAAGTTATGTTTTACTAAACAAATATGAGGGAAGAATCGTCCCTTGGCAGGCAAAAGGGCCAACATCACTCTTTACAAACTTTTGAGTAGAAAGAAGAAAAAAAAAACTGTTTAGAAATTCAATTAAAAACAAATTAAAAAAAAACAATAGTCAATATTGTAGCTGTAGTGTCCCAGGCCTCTATGCTGTGTTTGGTTTCTATCTAGCTTAAAGGTCAGTAAATTGGTTTATGAACTAATATTAAAACTGAGACTTTGGCGGTTTTGCCTGCCAAGGGAGATATAATTACTTGGGTTTGCTGTTGTGAAGAGTGCGTGATGCAAAAAACACTCTTTTCACATACCCCCTTTAACGGGCTCAGGCATTCTGCGTTCCTCAAATATCCATCTTTCCAGACGTGATGCGTAAATATTTAATGCGGCCTGGGTACCTGGGTTCATTCCACTCCAGAAGGAATCTAAATTTTTTTTTGCTGCGTTAGAGCCAGAACACCTGCCACCCCGTCCAACTCGTTCCAGGGTGATGCTACAGGACATGTAGTTCTTGACGTCGGGCTGATCGTCGCTGCTAGCTGGTGCTATGGAAACTTCAACTGTTGGAGTGAAGCCACACTTGACTCCTCAGGTCCCTGCGACCAGACGAAACATACTCTTTTATTAGAATTTATTGGCTTGTGGACATACGCCATTGCTAATGTTTTGTTGATCAAACCTGTGTTGAATGACAACGTACAAAAAAAGAACAAGAAAATACAAATATAAAACACACACAATAAATATAAAAAAGTAATCCCAAATGAATTCGTTTAGATTTTTTTTATAATTATTATACTAGACAACAAAGAATTCTAGAGATAGAATTCAGTCGAATATTGACACAAAACCCAAACATAAAAGGCAGACACAAATACAGAACCAGAATCCCAATTTGAATAAAGATGGAAATATACAACAGTGGACAACAAACAAAATACAATAGACAACACAACACAAGTTAAAACCAACGATAAAATGCTACGTTTCAGGGATTGCGATATATTCCCGTCTTCTGGCTAAGACACAGCTGTTCGGAACACCAAGATGCGAAATCTAATTTAATAATTATAAAAAAAAAACTGACTGAAATCTTTTGGAATAGTTTTTTGTACTTATTTTATTTTCTTCATATTTGTTTTTTCTTGTTATTTTTTGTACTTTGTCATTGAACACAGGTTTAATCACCGAAATATGAGCAATGGCGTATATGTTCACAAACCAATACATTCTAATTGTAAACTCCCATTGCAACAAACATTTAAAAATCCCATACTCTTTTATGATATACCTCCTAAGTTACTAGCTATTATATTGTATAATTTTAAATTGAACTTATATTTAGTTCAAATATTGCATATACTGTGAGGATTTGAATGCAATGTTAATACACATAAACTTACACCCTTCTGCAAGACAAGTTATTTGTAAAGGGACGAAACTTTACTTTGCTGGGTTTGAAATATTTTTAGCTAGTATTTTTCTTTTTGGTTTGCTTTCTTTGTTTATTATTTGGAGTATTAGTATGTTAAAATACCTTCTTTTATCCGAGAATCGTCTTCAAGGTGATTCCTTGCTGTGTTCAAAAAAGGACCATGCTAAGCACATTTTTACAATATCATTGAGAAATAGTTTTCTACTAAGCATTTCCGTACAAGGAGAAAATATACTGTTGTAGGAAAAATCGAATTACCTTCTTGTTAAAATAGAATGTTCGCTTACAGAATCTGTCTTCTGCGATTGCCGAAAATACAATTTTGTAAAAATTCGTTTGCAGTGATCCCACATTCGAATATAACGACAGAATTCTTGTAACGTTAGGGTACTTTTAATGTTTTAATCAAGTTATTTAATGCGACATATTTTAACCTAATGAATTGAAAGTATTGAAAGTACTATTTATTCTGAAATTTTAATTAATCAAGGATCCCAATTGATGTTACACCTAAGATTAGGTACGACCGTTAAGGTTTGGTTGTCGTTATTATTTGAATTTTTCTCATACAATTTTGAGCTGTAGACTACTCCGAAGTGTCGCTAGAACGACGCTAGAGTCATGACGGTTGCGCGAAAATGCGAGCATGGATCGTCGTGTCATAACGCTTCTGTCAGAATATTATTGCGCCGAATGAACAACGGTTCCAAAGAAGAACATATGCAGATGATGGTACGAAATTTACGGCAGTGACGTGTTATTTTTGTGTGTTGGAGAATCTTCTTTCACATTTTAGCAAATAGAGAACCTCTGTGAGCAAAAATATTAAACATCTGTAACGAGAATGATGCTGTTTGCACTTAACCTGTACATATATTTTCATTTACGAGTGATGGTTAATTAAATGTGTGGATGAAACTGTGGTCAAGTGGCGATATTCTGTGGCAGTCGTGTGAGGTTTGCTGTTAATTTTCTATTTCGCGAGCCAGTGCATACGTCTCTATAGTAGTTATGTTGCTGCCGACTTTAATTCGTAGCAAAACAAAACCGTAGACTTTTTACTAATATCTTCCCGACATTTTTCTATAGAAATATCAGTACTTGACCATCGTTTATTATAGCTTGATTTAGCTGTTTATATGAGCAATACAAAATAAAACATGGTAAATTAGACTGAAAAGAATTTTTAACATTTCAGTATGTACACGTAAGTTTTACTAAGGCAAAATAATTTTATGTTAGAGCATTTGTAATATGTAACGTAACAGAATACGGAAAATACCATGCTCCAGTCAATTAAAAATTTATAAAAAATTATATATTTTTACCTTAGAGTTGAGAAAAATTATGTTTCGAGCCCCCCCCCCCCCAGGCTTTATAAACGACATAAATTGCAATTGTTTTCGCTATCTGGGAAATAACACAGTATATGCGCATATTTAACGTGCTGCTAAAAATTGCATACCTTTTAATAGTCTTTATCGACATCTGTAAGGTACAACACTTATTGGTTATTTGCCAATATAGACGGTAGTAATGTTTTTATAAGGTAATTACGTTGCCCGTGAACACTGGTTTCTTAGGATTTAATTCTTGCAGAGAATGATTTAGTCTTGCGCGTTTTGTTTTACAGATTCAAGGTGAGAATATTTAATTAAAATACGTGTGTGCGATTATACCTTACACACTTTCATTCGGTTTGGTAATACTAACACGTTAAAATTACAGACAAAAACATGCGTACACTAATACAGTGCCAATAATTACCTAAATTTGCACAAGTTAAAACATTTTGTTTTTGACTTAAAAAATATTCAATTCAAACGCTGTTGTTTATTTCGGTATTAGCGATCAGTATGGGCAAGATGTAGGTAATGGCTGTATGGTCAAGTTATAGAATATGACACATGTACAGTAACTGGACTGTACGTTTATCTTTGCAGTTATTGTTTATACTGTCTGCAGGCTTTGTTTTGGTTAGATATATATTTTATCACTTGAAACTGTGAACATGGCATTGTTTCTATTTTAAATACGCATGTTGTCGGCTCTTGACACGCTAAAATACCGCGTCAGTATATATTGACGGTCGCGTCGTTCATCTGAAAAGCTTTGACGGGCAACAAACAGAACCATGCTCGCTTTTTTGACGAAACGTCTTTCCATTGACGCGTCGTTCTGACGACAAGGAGAAAACACGAACCATGCTCGGCTTGCTGCAGTTTCCGACACGTCGCGTCTCATCTGTTGTCGTCGAATTGAGCCTACTATTATCGTCTGTGTTAATTTTGGTGTATTTTGTCTTGTCTACTACCATTTCTATTGCAGTGTTTATTTGTGTTACCCTAGGTTCTTTTCGTCTATCACTGTCGCCATTGTCATGCATCCAGTTTGGTTCTTGTTTGTTTGATTTTTCCGTTTCAGTTTTTCTTGTCTTTAAGATTTCATTACATACGGACTATAGTCCTATTTCGGAATTATTTGTATGTTCGTTGAACACGGCCCTTCCTGACGTCCTTGGTTTGTTTCTTTCGTATTTTGTTGCTCATTTGATTGTGCTTAGTTATTTTTTGTTAACCTGTGTTTTATGCGATTTAACAACATTCGCAAGCCATGACGCATATCCAATAAAACCATACAGTCTGTCAGATACCTCCATTGCAAAAATCATTCACAGGTGAAAACTTCACTATGTTAACTTTACGAAGTACTAACTAAATACCTTGTTTCGAGTGAAATAAAAATAAAAATATGTGTAAAAATTCAGTTATCCGGTATGATAAAAAACTTTCTGTATCACATACAGAGCATGAACGAAACAAATCAATTTTATTTATGCAAACCACGATTTGCGAAATTGATAAAAACTGTCCCTTCGGGTCATAGAGAAAACTGTTCAAATGCCGCAATTTTAGCAGGAACACAGCATGAACAAAGAACTGAGACATTAACATGTCTCAGAACAAAGAAATTCACTTGACTGAAAATTTTACACGTGCCGAATTTGATGAAAACCTGAAAAATAATTTTATGGATACCTCGTGTGGTAGCCAAGGTTTTAAGGGGCCTTCTGCCCCGTGGTCACGTGCCGGAGGGAGCATGATCACAATATGTCAAATGGCTAACATTACGAATATAAGAACAAGGCACACACAAAATACGTAAGAGTCAAATTGCCGTATTAACTGGGAGTGGAAACGTCCATGACCTATGTTAAAAGGCCTGTCACTTTACGTATTTCTTCCTTACTCCAAATTTCGTAAGACATATTTGAAAATTTTAAATAGGAACTTAGCAAATTACGTCACCTTTCACTACGCACATTGTATTCGAAGTATTGAAGCGTAATTATGGAATTATTAATCGAATACAATACTTAATATAACAATTACCTCTCAACATATAATAAAGACAAAATAACTCCTAGTACCAATTTAGTCTATAAATACGCACATAATCGTAAAATGCATCTTTCCCTATCTGCCATCGGTGCTCCAAAAATAAGAAAGTATGTCACTATGTAATAAAGTAAGAAGGCGTACAAAAGTGTAATCTACGAATTGTCGAGCCTTGATTTTCGATAGTAAGCGAGGGAAAATGTTCTGTGAAAATTGTGAAAGTTCACTGCATTGACGCTTCATCGCCCTTAATTAAAAGTTGTGGTATTAAATGCCTCAAGAGCATGACGGCACACGTAAGAATATTTGCGCAACATAGGCACATGACGTATGGTGTAGGATCGCGCGACTACATAATATGCAACCTACAACCACAAGTATGGTTTTATCGCATACAACTTTCCCAGGCATAGGGAGAGCTTTTGTACTAAAATGTTGGCCCAAAGAAACAACGTTCGGAGTGAAAGCAGTGTTTCTCCGAACAGCCTGCATATTCACGTGTTGTGCGTGGGCTGATATACTTGAAAGTGGACCAGCAACGTACTAATGAGAGGCGCGGGAAGGGACATCCAATTACGCCTCCTACGAGGTAGGCCTACGGCCTAAGGCCTACGATAAGTATCAGGGATAACTTCTTAACTGCTGAAAGCGCTCTGAGTATCTATGCATAAGAAGTTTTGTCACCAAAGACTTTAATAAACGAGTCTATCTTTTCTCCCTTCTCTTCTACAAGTTGGTATAGCCCACGGCCGTAGAAGAACAGGTCTGGACACTCACCTGGAAACTTGACCCCTTTGTGGTTTGGCTGCAGTTCACCAAGTAACCGAGAATATTGTGTTTTATTGGCGTTGCAGTTAGCGCGGTCGTACTCAAACTCCGCCCACTTCTTTCCCACTAAGATAAACCATTTATCAAAACGTATTTTTTTATCAATTTATGAAATACTTCCTTCGCTCAGAAATTTAAGAAAAGGCTCCAGCAATCTTTATTTACTTTATAAATTAAACAATGGAAAAACGTGGTCAGAGTTTGAGTCCGACCGCCCGGATTACAGCGCCAAAAAGTACTACATTCTCGGTAACTTGACGAACTACAGCCAAACAACAAGGGGGTCAGGCATAATGCATTGGTAGATAGACGAGTATAGACCTGTACTTCTACGACCGTGGTATAGCCTAATTCTCAAACGAATTCACTTAGTGGTGGATTTAGAAACATGCTTACGAGACTTTATGGATTGTAAAAAATATCAGTCATGTCAAAAGTGTGGTTGTTTACTGCTACAAAAATAAACATATATTCAAGTAGGATACTTTAAATGTGCTTGAATCATCATAGAACAAAACTCCCGTTTCCTTGAGGTGACTGGACATATTTTGGCTACATAATGGTGAACACGATTTGAGGGGGGGGGGGGAGTGGGGGAAGCTTCAGCCCGGTTGCCCATTCCTTAAATCCACCACTGAATTCACTTATTGTCAAGTTCTGTCAGCTGTGCTTCGCCATTTTATTCCCGAGTTATATGTTGTTTACTGCTGTATAACATGGTTGCTTTGTGGCAACTGGGGGTGATATTGTACTCCAGCCACGGAATAAGCCAGACTCCAACTTTTGACGGCCTAATAATAAAGTTTTAGTGTCTGAGTGTTATCCAATATGTCCTTTCATTGACTACGTACTTTCTTAATTACAACACACAACTCTTGGGGATCGGCTATCCTATGATATTTTCCCCAATCAGAGCGTTTAACGGTGTTAGAAAGAAAATGTTTATTTCTTTATTTTTACTATTTATACCTATCTAATAAGGTCCAGACTTTAGATATTATTTCTTATTATCATTTCGCCTCACAAAAATATGTGCTATAAATTTTGCATAGTAATACGTTAGTCAAAATTGAACTGTTTTCTGTACCTTTTCGCAGTAAAATCCAACACACCTACAACAATAAGATACTCCATAGAAAATAAAAATTCTACAAGGTACTTAATAAACTGTTTAATTTAACTGGTAGAAACAATTTACAATTCAAATAAAAATTGTTATTATAGGACGCATTATTAACAAATGAAAGAAAATAACATTTGTTCGAGTAATTTAGACAATATAAAGTATTTCACAGTTTTTTTTCACCGTAAGTTATTTTATTTCAGTAATTTACAGTTTTTATATTGGCAAGTACAGAAGTCAAGGATATTTTGACTTAGAAGTGCCATCATTAAAAAACTATCGTATGTAAATTTTATTAGCAAAAAATCGTGGTTCACGATAAGGTGAGCAATGCGTAAAGTTTTCTTTCAGCCGTTTTGTAATTACCTTTACTATTTTCAGTATAAAAACTTTCATGTAACTAAAAACCAGTGTAAACGTTTCAAAACTCTCTAATGTTAACATCTATTGGTTCAATAAAACATATTTTAAATTAATTACAAGTTATGCTGAGTGCACAGTTTATAATGGACAGCCTATAAGAAGTATTTTATTAATTAAAAATGAAATGAAATCTCTAGCTATCCAACAGTCTTAAGGGCGCCACCTAACACGAGATTATAATGTGTTGCAGTGTGTTCGAAAATACGTTTTTTACGGAACAATACCACATGTGCCTATTGTGTCAGTATATGAAAAGAAAATACACTTCAAAGGATGACAGAAAGGTAGTTTCAAAGCATTACGTCAGTTAGAATAATAATTCCGGAGCTCCTCAAAATGGCTAAAAACAACTTTTCCAATCTGTTGTATATGAAAAACTACTCACGGGTTTCTTGTGTAACTACTCTTGAAACATGCAATACTCTTTGCTTTAAACTTCTCACTAATCAAAGGATGGGGTCACCACTGAAAGTGTCAGTCAGACGAGTGATCTACGATACCACTGCATGCTGTTTAAGCGTCTTGCGGTAGAGGTGATACCGCACCGGAAGAGCCGGTCAATATCGCCCTTGGTGCCGTACCTCACTCACACAAACACACGGCCTGTAGGCTGGCGCCTTAAGCTAGTATCATCTATCATCGAACAGGAAAACCTCTAGTTATAAGCTAAACTAAAGCACATCAGGTCTTACGTGGATAGCTCAGACATATGATCACCATGAGAAACATATCCACGTTCGTAGACATATTGAAAAGACTGAAACTATATTGACTATGTGGTACATAGAAATAACTAGTATATGAATGCTCGGGGATATCATACGATGAACACCAAGCCTGCAGCTCATAGCTTTCTTGGCACAAGTTCAAGGCAAACCAAAATTTACTTGAAACTGTGCTCTCTAATTTCACTTTTTTTTAGCTGTATTAATTTTTTACGCCTAAACGAGAGCAGATATCAAAAATATGTCCGACAGTTTTGTTTAAAATCATCGTCTCTTTGTTGGCTGATTTTTTCAAGGCAGTAAATAATATTGTTATAGCTAATTATGTAATTAACGAAATTCTCGTTTATGACTTTTTGCTTTTAAAAAATTAGATATTCTGATAAAAAATATTTTAAACAAAACAGCGAAGCAGATTTCTGATATCTGTTATCGTTGAAGTTTAAAAATAAATAATTATCGCAAAAACAGTAGGAACTGAAGACAATTGCCTTAAGAGGAGTCCTCGACTGGCGCATGGACGGCGTTGCAGCGTGTCACGCGTATTATTTTTCATGCGAAACCGCTTAACTTATTCATATTACGTTTATCTACGCAAAGAACACACACTTGAAACAATGCTTCTTTGTTTTCAAAATTTCAGCATGCTTGTTAGAAACATGATTTTCGGGCTTCTCAAAATGGCTAAAAACTGTTTTCTTTATTAGATTTTTGCAACTCCGAAAATATTACCTGAATTCGTAAAGTGCAAAGCGAGAGGCGTGCGTTGGTTTTTATATCGCACTATTCACAAATAAAATGTTGTGGTCATTCGCTTAAAGTTCCATAGGAAAAATTCTGCAACGAAAACCTTGTACGCCAGTTTGGCGCGCTGCGAATAGAGGCGATATGCTTCTCGCCAAGCATGTGACATTGGCTCTTATCGCTACGCTGTTCAAATAAATTAAAAAAAAACACTTTTATTGTTTTGACAGTATGCCTAGAATCGTTGCTAAATATCAAGTGGTATTTATTTTATATTTAAAGAAATTTCATTTTACTTTCAGGTTAAGGGTATCATTAGTCCTTATATAGTTCACTTTACGAACAAATAGAAATCACATTCATGACTCGCTTCTTCATAAACTATTACTTAGCAGAGTTGACATACTTCGTCCGTCGTATTCTGTATTTCGTCGCTAGAGCCACGAGTTTGCCGTGAAAAGATTTTGGCATCATTTTGTTCCATTAACTTACGTGCACATCGGCAGCTCTGCTTCATTTTGATTGGCAGCATGTCTTTATTCAAACCAGAGATTAGAGAAACATACAGATGTAGCATAAGGTATGTTCTAGGGCGAGGAGTATGAAGCCTTGAGACGGAAAGGGGAGGACCCGATCCTCTATGTCGGTAACAGAAAAATGTTCTTTATTACCAGAGAAACGTGTATAATGCAACTGTGGGTTGGCCAACCATAACCTCGTTTCTCAATATGCCTACATCACGACCGTAGAAGAACAGGTCTGGACACTCGCCTGGAAACTTGACCCCCTCGTTATTTGGCTGTAGTTCACCAAGTTATCGAGAATATTGTGTTTTACTAGCGCTTCAGTTAGGACGGTCGGACTCAAACATCGCCCACTTCCCTTCCACTAAGATAAACAGTTCATCAAAACGTATTTTTTAATAAATTTATGAACTACTTCCTTCGCTCACAAATTTAAGAAAAGGTTCCAGCAAACATTATTTACTTTATACATTTAACAATGGGAAAAAGTGGGCGGAGTTTGAGTCTGACCGCCCTAACTGAAGCGCCAATAAAACACAATATTCTCGGTAACTTGATGAACTACAGCCAAACAACAAGAGGGTCAAGCAAAATACATTGGTAGATAGGCGAGTGTCCAGACTTGTTCTTCTACGACCGTGGCCTACGACTACAGGAACAGCTGATTTCACTCCGACATATTGCAATCTGAATAAACAAAGTCAGCTTGTCTAACGTTATTTCTACTACAGGCTAGAAAGAAAATACGATTTCTTATGGGACAGCTTGGCACAGGGAAAATTTCTGCCACTAGTTTTTCTTCAACCGCTAACGTACCAGATAAATACGAAACCGTAGTAAATGAAATTTAAATACTCTTGGAAAGTATATCAATCATTTAATTTAATTTTAAAGTGAAAAGAAACCGTTTTCGCGTTTTAAAAGTTCAACTTAATGAAACTTAAAATTCAGGAAAGCTCTGTGATTGGTCAGTTTGGTGCACTACCGATATCAGCGCTTAAGGCGCCCGTCTGCCTGCCTTGTAGCCAGCGTTACAGCATGCTAGCAGAATACTTTTATCTAAGAAACTACTAAACGTGTTTCTAATGTGGGGATTTACGAAAATAACAAACACTTCATACGACCTCGGAATAGTAGTTTCAAAACATCACGTTAATTAGAAAGACCAATCCAGAGCACCTCAAAATGACTAAAAACTACTTTTTCAATCTATTACATCCAAGCAACTACTGAAGGGATTCTTGTGAAACTACAATAGAGAGGTGTATTGGACTTTACTTAAAACTTTCCACCAATAAAAATATGGGGTCACCACTGAAAGTGTCAGTCAGGCGAGTGTCCTACGATACCACTGCACGCGGTTTCAGTGTTTTGCGGTAGAGGCGATACCACGCCAGATGAACCGGTCAACATCGCCCTTGGAGTCATGCCTCACTCACACTAACACACGGGCACCAAGCGGGCGCCGTAAGTGGCAGAAAATTTCCCTGTGCCAAACTTATAACATTGATTTTTCTAACCCGTAGTAGAATTAACCTTAGCTTGTCCTCCGTATCGGCTGCTAATGCTCCATCTGTACTTATCTCTTATCTCTGGTTCAAACACGTCTCTTATTTGGTCAGACTAACGTTACTGTGACATCATGCCTGTAGAACACCAGGACAAAGAAAGAGTTAAAACAACAACCATTCCTTGATTATTAAACAAAGCTTCAGATTTGCACGTACGGTACTGAAACAAAATGTTGCATTAATTATTTCGCCCCAAACTCGTCGGTCTAGTCGTCGATCATGACAGTTAACGTATAAGGTAGCGGTAAAATACATTTATTTGTTGTTAGTAACTTTTTTCAGGGCCCTACAATGGGTGGTATAAAAAAAGTAAGCAGTTGCTCGAAATCTATGAAATCAAAGCAACTGCTCGGTTTCGTATAAATAAAAACGTCTTTGCTCAACCTTCTCGTGAGCAACTGTTTGACGACCTTCAACGTTCACTGTTTGGTATAAATAAAACAATGCAACTGCTCACCCTTGCAAGCAACTGCTTACGTTTTTGTGAGAAACCTCATTAGGTGTCTCAATTTTACTCAAGTATGGTTCAGAGAAGTGCCATGGCCGAGTATATTGTAGTAGTTCCGGAACGAAAACAAAAAACATCTACTAAACGTAAATATTCAGACGTACACAGTTATAAATAACTGCACAAGTTTAAAAATGAAAATGTTCGATGGCTTGCACAACATCGTATACCTGAATCAACATATACACGAGGCGGAGCACTCAGCAATGTTGAAAACATGAAATTATTCTTAAGATGTGTATGAGATCCTGGCTTTGAAGTTGGAGTTGCAGAAGATTTGGTGTGGCCCAGGCTACAGTGCGATACACATTTTGGGAAGTTCTACAAGCAATAAATGATAAAGCTCAATATTGGGTTCAATTTCCTCAAATTACCGCCTCTCTTCGTGATACTCAGACTGAACGGTCAGAAAGATATTCATTCCCCGATGCAGTCGGGGCTGCGGATTGTGCACACGTACTGATAAGGAAACGTATACATGGATATGAATACATCAACAGAAAAGGTCATACCAGCATCAATGTACAAACTACTTGTAACCAAAAGAAACATTTATCAGCGTTGACGTCAACTGGCCTGGTTCTGTGCACGACTGCCGCATTTGGTGGAATTCTGGTGTTTGTAGAATAATGATCAGTAATACTGTCGATTTTATATTACTTGCCGATGCCGATGCGTGATATGCGATTGCACCGTGGTTAATGACACTGTATCAGAACCGAACGATCCAAGCACAGACAGCGTACAACAAATGCTTTACAAAGATGCGGGTGGTTATCAAAATGTGTTTTGGTCAGGTTAAACAGAGATTTACTCTACAAGGTAAGATACGTTTAGCTACAGAGAGAGAGAGAGAGAGAGAGAGAGAGAGAGAGAGAGAGAGAGAGAGAGAGTGTGTGTGTCTTCAGTGACATTATGTTGCTTAATGCTCCATAATACTTCAAAACATCTTCAGGAAGAAGACTACAAAATTCGTGAACCACAGAATGTTGTTGAATATGAGGTAGGTGGGGCAGAAGACACAGCAGTGCGAGTGAGGAAGGGAGGTCAGCGAAGAAGAGATGCTATTGCAGGAATCATACTTGGATGGCAGAATTAAGTAAGTAGACCTAACAACACCTTCTTACGTAAAGATATATTACAATGTAGTTAGTAACGCAATTTAAGTTACTTGAATAATAAGTTTATAACTACATTTTACTAGTGCGATTTGATAACGTCTACACATTGCACACGTTTTTTACTTAATAAAACACTTTCGGAAGGCTGTCTCGTGTAAGTGATAATGTGCGTATTTCCCCCTCCAAGAAAAATACAGTCAAACAGGAAATGTCATGCTCGTGCGATGTCTCGGTTCAAATGTTCCCACTGCCTGACTGTTCATGCTATGAAGAAGATAAAAAGAAGAGGTCGCTTGTATTTATTGATCAGAAGTGAAGAAAAAATAAGGGTTATGCAGCCGTAACGTTATTATTAGCCTGTTCTCTTTTTCCCAGTCGTAAATCGTTTTGACAGAAACGGTTTATTAATCTCAACATTGTACATGACACATATAATTAGGTTTTGTTTTCATTTACATCTATACCGACAGTTAGTATGAATTGGGAACTGACTATCTATTAAAATCAGTAGCGTACCCAGGATTATGTATTGGGGAGTGGGAGGGGTTACCTGGCAATACTATACAGGAACACCTACCACCCCTTCAAAAATGTAAGGGGCACGGGGATACTCACGGGGTAAAAAAAATGGATTACAAGGTACAAAATAGTGTTATTTTAGCAGTTCTTTAAAGATAAACGTCGAATATACTACTGTTGTTATTATTATTAATACTTCGTTCAAATGAGACTTCTCATTTATTTTTAGGCTGGATGGTTAGGAATCCCTTAAACTCTCCTAGACTATAACCCTGATTGAAAGCACATAAATGATGCAGTGTTTACAATGTGCAATATCATCTTTATGCCGTATGCATAGATAAATGCATGAAGACAGATTATATATTTAATATTATAAAAGTAAATATATGCATGTAGACAGGTTATGCATGTCCACATTTTCCTTCTTTCTTCTCTTTCTCCCATTGCAGATTTTCTTTTGTTGACTTTGCACTTTTTTTCAGCTTATCTTTTTTTTTCTTTAAATTAATTTCTCTTGTTATTTATGTTTTAACACTGCTAACTATTGTCGTAGCACAGGTCTCTGAAGTTCGCTATTTGAGAGCCCAGCTGTTTCTTCGCCTTCAACATGTTGCATGTAAATAAAATAGACCATATATATACAGAATTTTAACTAATTGGTTTTTTGCCAGTCGGTTTAGGTCTGATTTTTTTCTTAACTTTCGTTTTGATGTTTCTAATCTTTTTGAACAGTTGTTGCTCGGTCAGTGAAAGTTTTAATTTTCTTCTTGTTTACGTCTTTCATTAGCAACTGCAATTTACTTTTCCCTTTTACTTTCAGGCAATTGTTTTTTTTTTGTGTATAATATCTGTATTTACCTTTGATTTTTCAAAAAATCGCTTGTAAAATTCACTGCTTACTTCAACCACAGTGCCAGGTATACTGATGTAAACAACTTCTGCGCCAGCTGATGTGTGCACGTAATATATTCCTCTACTGCTCTGCGCAGTATCGTCTTGGAAGTGGTGACAACATGAAGGAACTGCTCAAGGTCTCGGAGCAGTGGCTGTACGCGGACGGGAAATTTTTATATATGCCAAACTTCTGAGCAACTGCTTCCTTCAAAACCTGCTCACGATGCTTACGAGCAACTGCTTAATTTTTATTTACACCACCCAATGTTCTTTCTTTATGGGCGTGGTCTACCTCATTGTCCATAACAACATTTTTATTTTTATATTTGTACCAGTTTTTTTTTTTTGTTTTAGACAAAAAATGTGACTAAACTTTTCTCTTACAAAATTTTTTTATCTCGCATAGTTTATTGTAATGGCTCATTAAAGCCAAAATTTGCATGTTTACGCAGTGAATAACGACGTTGTATGCTACTAATTCAGCTATGCTAAACCACAAAGCAAAATATGTTTGTATTTCTTAAAACAATATTGAATTTTTCAAATTTTAATTTTAAATTTAAGCATTTTTGTTTAAATACAAAAATGTTTATTATTTTTTTATGTACGTGTCATTGTAGTCTGCGACGTATTTATCAACGGTCATTTTTTTTTTCAGTTTAGTATGTGAGTTGGTTTAAGTGTAGTCCTTAAAACGGAAACATGCAAATTTTGACTTAAACAAGCCATTACGCGATCACTAAGAGAGACAAAAAAAATTTCATAATAGACAAATTTAGTCACATTTTGTGTCTAAAATAAGAAAAAAAGTCTAGTACAAATAAAAAATAAAACATAACAATGAAAATTGCTGTTTCCGCGCCCATAAGTTGAACAGCCTACATTGTCCTCTGCACACAGACTTCACTATATTTGATTTATTTTCCAAGAGCTTTCAGTATCATAATTCAGAACTACTTGACTTAACTGCAGCCTGACACGAACGGCGAATGTCGTCATTGGCTGGATTGCGTGCTAGAACCGGTCTCCAGGACCGATATTTTTTGTTGTTTGCAATGACGTCGGACTCACTTCAAAACTGATTTTGATGATCTACGGTTTTCCTGGTGATACTTGTTTGTGTTTCGTGCGTAAGCACGGTGTTTCTTCTTTCTTTCTTTTTTTTTGAGAATAAGGCCCCCTCTTGTAAAATAAAAAGAGGAAATTAAAAATTACTTTTTGTATGGTTATCTAAACTATGTTCTGTGTAATTATTCAAATTTGCTTACGAATTTGAAAGAATTTAATACAACCTGGTACACATAAAGTACTTAGTAGCCTGACTTTGGCATTTGCGTATTTTGTTCATGTCATGTACATACTGGTAAAATTGCAGCTATTAAATATTTTTGACCATACTAGGTAACTAAGCAACCACATTTTATAACTTAATCAAACTCAGTACACATGCAGTACTTAGTAAGGCGATGATACTTTTTAAGTTTTTTGTTCATCCTTTGCACATATTTTAAAAATGAAGGCAATTTGAATGCATTGCGATTTCACGATGTATCTCAGGGACTATTACTCAGAATTTCATCACATTCGGATCACATATATTACATATTAAGGTGACTTGACGTGTACGTATTTAGTTTATTCCGCGTCGAAATTGCATCAATTTGAAAATGTTTTGAACATACGAGATATCTGAATAATCATTTAGAAACCTTAATCAATATTGGTACATGTATGGTTCTTAGTAAATTGATATTACTTTTAGGACTTTTATTTATGCAGTATTCCTATTATATTTGATCACATGAGATATATAAGGAACTAATTTCATAATTTAATATGACTCGTGACACATTAGTCTAGTATTTAGTAGAATAAATTGACTTTTGTGTGTTTTGCTCATGATGTTATCATTACATAAAAATTGCAGCTATTTAAACTTTCAGAATTTCACCCAACTCGGTATAAGTTAAGTACTGGGTAAGGTAAAGTGACTTTAATATATTTTGCTCATGCCTATTTCATATTTACGGTGTAACATATCAAAATTATTTGTGATGTTACTATTTTTTTGTTTTTGTCATCGTGAATAATAGTGTATAATGCAAATAAAAGTTCAATATTTTAAATAGTAGAGATATCGCGCATGGATGCTTTAAATGTAAATAATGTAAATGTAACTTAGATTTCGTTCAAATCTGGTGACAACGTAAATGTTTTAAATTTAATATTGACTGAGTAACTAAAGCAGAGGGCGGGGGTCGCATGGACATGGTAAATTTAAGTACCGGTATGTCATGTAATCTTTGTCAATAAAAAGTGCAGCCACCGGTCTCTGTTTAAATGTTCTAACCAAGTTAAATTAAAACTATTCGTAATGTGCGAGAAAACAAGTTTTTACTAGGAATTATCTAATAAGAACATAGCGAAAAGAACGTTCCTAGTCTCCGAATAAGACGGAGGTATTTGCATCGCTCGTCGGAGGCTGAGAGACATGACTAACTACGAGGTTACAGCCGTCAGATCCCGCACTGCGATTGAAGGTCCCAGAAAGTGTTTGTTGGTCTACACGAACACTTGGTACTCTACAAGATTTACATACGTAAACTACTGTGGAACTTGCCTCGACAACCAGCGCAAAGTTCTGCTTATAGGCCTATACGTCGTTTAACTGTTAATAAACTTTTCAAATAGATTTGCCTAAATTGAAATAAATACCTTTCAGCGGCCAAATTAACTAAGCCAACTGGGACTTTGTGTAAATAGTTTTTATTGCTCTACTGGTTGATTTCGCTGGCTGCCGAGGCATACAACTAGAAAGGGCAGTTAAACGTAACGTGAGATATATTTCAAGAAATATTCAGATTGCTTCAATGACTTAATTTTCTTTTGCTGCATAATAAGATGGCGGTGCTAAGTGTTATTTTAATTTTTTTTGTGTAGCCAGATGCACTTAATTTCTCAGTAATATTGCATTAGTTTAATGTTATACTATTCATTACTTAACATAGGTCACTGTATTTTATTTTATCTTTTATTTGTTTCTAGGTTCCATGTATTTTAAATATACACTTCATATTTCGTTTAGTTGAATAATGTAATAATTTTAAAGGGAGCCTCCTTATATTCTAGGGTATATAAGTTTCCGGCGATTTATGGTCTATTTCAACAATAAGCCGATTAAATAATGACGTGTTTTTTATAATCTTCCATGATTTCGCAAGTTTTTTTTATTCTTGACCCAGTTGTTTATATATCAATTATTTAACGTGCTGTTTTCATTCATTTTACATTTGTGAGTTTTTTTATATGTATTGTTTGTTTATAACTGTCGCCTTGTATTCGTACAGTTCCTGTTTGTGTTCTGTTTGTTTTCTAAGGCAAATTTTTTGTAGGCCATTATATGATTTTGCTTCAATTAATTTCGTTTCCGTTATTCCTGTGTTTACTTATATTTACTGAAACCAGCTGTCGTTCAATTAATTTGTGCATACAGTGATTTTTGGTGAAAATAAATTTGCAAGAATTTGTTACAATGCATTATGCGATCATCTGCTGCAATATTATT
The DNA here is from genome assembly GCA_003012365.1 of Medauroidea extradentata. Lineage (NCBI taxonomy): Eukaryota > Metazoa > Arthropoda > Insecta > Phasmatodea > Phasmatidae > Medauroidea > Medauroidea extradentata. The sequence goes on along the minus strand of PNEQ01127548.1, from coordinate 85,825 downwards.
GTGTGGATGTATGTAACGCTCAGCGTCTTTGGGTTATACTCGAAACTTACATACGTGTGGTATCACAGTAACCTTGTTATGACTGACACAAATCAAACAAGAGACGTCTTTACAATACAATAATACGTCAATAACAATGAAGCAAAGCTCCACATGAGTAGGTAGGGCATTGAAACAAGTAAATGCATAATATTTTGCACAAAAATCAGCGGGTCTATAAATTAGCTAACACTAAAGTTAGTCATTCCGGATGAAAGTTGTATTTTGTGCCAATTGTCAAAGGTTATTCAGTAATTTCTCCGTTAAATAATTTGTTAAACATTTGTGTGTATTTATTCTAAACGTAAAGTGTTTTAAGATATTTGATATTATAATGTAGTCTTGCCAGTTAAGTTTAATACACGGGGAAACATATTTAGTGGCAGCTACAAATTATTTCGTTAGTATTGACCCTTCCAATTATTTTTGTGCTCTTCACAAAACAATTTTGCTCTCACCACTACAACATCGTGGTGAACAAAAAATAATTGTATGTTTACCACAAAATATTTTGGCACGGACTGCATACTACAAACATTTTTTTCTGTGTATTTTTGTTCATTTTGCATATTATTTATACATGTTTTATTCAAAATGTATTAATATTAATGTATTTAGTATTTGTAATTAATTTACTTGTAATTCCGTCTCAACAGACAAGTAAATTTTTATTTTGATGAAGCAAATTTTATGTAATATACTACAAAATTGTGGGAAATCACGATACCTAGTAACTAGATAATTGGTTACTGCTTTTCCACGACTCCAATTTCGTTTTCCTTTTTTTAATTATTAAGAGATGCAAGAAAACAAAGTGGTACTTTATATGTAACGTATGAGATGAATTTTGACGAGGAATTAAATAAAAACTAATCTTTAGCTAGAAATTATGAGGTTGAAAATCTCAAAACACAAAAAAACATGACAAAACTTCGTAGTGTAAAGGGCGGTTTCGCAAGGTCAATTAAATTTAATCACGCTCCGCCTAAACCGTTTAATTCTCAGTTGAGTAATATGTCCAAGGATCTTGAGGCAACCTGCCCGTTTGTGTAGGTTGTTATTAATTGGAAGCAACTTGGACATTTTGCCACACGTCACGCTGTTCAACATGTATATCTGATGATCTATGAAACAGAACTCGCTACGACACCTCTAGAATACGAAGTTACAGGTTTAAACTCTAACTATACAGCTCATATATATATGTAAGGTTGTGGCGAAGAGAGGTCGTGCTTCAAGGGAAGACGCACTAGACCCGACTGTACACTTTGATCATGTAGCATTGACAAGTCTGCAGGAATAAACCGATAAGAATATAATGCAACTGAAGTCTTGTTACTGGAGAATTCATTACTCGACTCGAACACCACTGGCCAAATGTAAACCTACACCTTCTAGTATAAGACTGCCCACACACGAGCGTTTTTTTGTCGTCGAGTTTGACAGAAAAAAGTGGTCGGTATGTGAATTGCGCGCGTTCCAAACCGACCGTAATACCGACTGCAAGGGGTAGAGATGAAGTAGCAGCGTGGCCCTCGATGCTGCAAAGTGTAGATCACGTGGACCACAGAAATACTTTTAGCTCAGTACCAACACCAACCCCGACGAGGAAATAATGTTATTGTTACAGCTTCGCCGTATAAAGAGGAGAGGTCAAAGGAATTGAGCACATCCGGTTGAACAATAACGTATAAAGCATGAGAAATGACAGTTTATACAATGAGCTTCATGCAAATGAAAATAAGTTTTTCCAGTATTCTAGAATATTCATATCATAATTCGACACACTGCTATATATAAAAAGTAAGGGTACATGTAAATTGACGCAACACGAGCATTGGAAGAAAGTAAAACTTGTCATGACTTTGCGATAAGCATTTATTCTACTTCGTAATATTTAATTGCTGTCAGTGGCGCACAATACTAGCAAAATCTCACAAGAAACATTCGAATAATAAATACATGCATGTTCATTATGTAAGAATGAATAAGTCCTCAATTTCTGATTGCGATTCTTCTTCAGAGCAACTCGGTACTAAATGAGGCGAAGGTAAGTTAACATACGAACTGGGAAGCATAGCGAAGTCAATTCAGGTAAACGGAGTTGTTACAGAGGGAACATGTGAAACAGAATGAGGAGAGTTGTGTGAAGGCTGAAGGAATGAAAGAAAGTGCGAAAGTGCTTGATATGTGGTTCCGGATGGTGATGTCTGACTAGCAGATTGTGTGGCCACTTCAACAGAAGAGACATGATTGTAGTAATTACGTGGAGGAGCAGGGAAGTACAGGACAGAAGGAGCCCAATCACATTGTATCACGTACTTCTTTTACAACTGAATCATTTCACATTTTCCATCGGATTTATACATCGTCCTGAAATTACTTCACATCGTTCGTGACATCATAACAAGTTTTTCTTTATCTTACTCTTATTTGTTCATCCAAACATCTCTCTCTTCATTTTTCACTCTCCGAGGATCTTAATTATTAATTAGTACATCCTCTATGGATAACCTTTTATTTTATTTTCTGTAAAGTGTTGCTGGTATATGTTCAGTCTTTCCTTCATTTAATTCTGGTTGGCCTGCTTTGTCCGTAGTAGAAGTAGTTGTCCTTTGTTAAGCCAGTGGTTGCAAGAACTAAAGAAAGATGGTTAAAGTAAGTGGGTTGATTTATTGAATCAACACCAGCTCCTCATTCGATTGACCTTGTTGGAACAATATGTTCTAACAAATATTATATTCAAAGGTGAGCATGGTCGCATTACAAGTGTCATACATTTAATTTTACTTAAATATGTTTGTTTTTGTGAAGATGCCACATTGCCGACATCAAGAAGCTACTCTTGCGGTTCCACATAAAATGTTTGACAACATAATTAATTCTTAGAGTATTATAAATGTACATAGATTATTTCAAACCGTGTGTCTCATTAACACTAACAGACGACATGTTTTCAACAATAATTTTTTTATTATTTTGTAACATGAAATGTAATTTGTTATGTTTGAATGTTACAAAATAATTAGTAACAATATATTCATAAATCGCAATATGTTCCAGTTTTGCAAATAATAAACCAACGTGAACTTTTATATTTCATTCATTTCTTTGGTACTCAGATTTGGGATATTTGAACAAGCTGTGTGCAGAGTGCTTTCTTGAATTCTTTGTAAACCTCCCAACGAGACAGCAATTGCTACACGTGATATCACCGAATGTCATGCCTGCCATGGCGTAGTACACATCCGTGGTTCCCCAACCAGCAATTGTTACATCGTAGATTTTTTTTCAGTGCCTGCCTGGGATACTGCACTAACAGAGCAGTGCGTGACAACATGTGTCACTCCATCGTCCGACTGTTTATGGATGATCAACATATCGCTGTGCCTTCTTGGTTTTAGCGTTCACATCTTAACCATAGAATATGTGTGGTCTATGGTAGGGACGATGACAGGCCTGCGGCAGAAGATACACGACCACAATGGCTTAAATTTGTGCACGCGTCGAAGCAGCATTAAGGGACCTCACTAGCTGGGCTGTATCTGTGTGAGGCAGGAGCGGTAAGAGTGCCGTTGACCGACGTATGCAAGGAATTATTGCCTCTCCGCGCAAGCCACCCAGCTGGCGTGTAGTGCTTTATCATACCCTTTTCATATGTCACTTCAAGCGAATACCCAATTATATCATTTGTGGGCAGCATATTTCATAGTCTACAGCGGGTTTGTATAGTGGTATTTTTCGAATCCGGTTGTTATTTTTCCAAATACGGCAGTATAGATAAGACATTTATGGCCATTTTGAGGGGTTGTAAAATTATGTTTCTAATAAGCGTGCAGAATTTTTAAAACTATAGCGAAATAGTTTAAAGAGTGTTATTTTAATTGATATACAAATGTAAGGCGCGTTAAATATTTCTAAAAAAAAAAGAACAGTAACAAAACTGCTACGCATTTGAAGCACAGTTAAGAAAGCCCCTTAATGGAGATACTCTGGACGGACATTAAAAATTAGAATATTACTATTTGAGCAACATTTGGATCGAAATTGAAACGAATATCAGTGTTTTGTGAAATTTTACCTACCTAAAAAAACCTATTGCTGGTAAATCAAATGTGTTAATTTTCGAAAGGAAAAACTATTAAACGAATGTGTTATTTTCCGCCATTTCTTGTTGAAGAAACGCAAGTTTCGGAAACTGCAGTTTCACATTGTTGTGTAAACTGCAAACACTTTGCTCGGACATTGGTTTCGAAAGTTGGGTTTCCAAAATCGGACGTTCGGGTGGCGATATAAACATACTGATATAGGTATAGTTGCCGTTTTATAAGTTAAAACCTTTAGAAAGCAGCTGTAGGAAGAAAGTATTACTTCCAGTACTGTAAAATTAAAAATAATAAATTAATTAAAAATAAACGGTAATATATTTTTGCGGGAAACTAAACATGCAATTTTCCGTGCAATTTGTTTAAATGTGAATTTATAAATGGTTGAACTTTCAGTGCAGTACCTATAGGCGTGTGGGATGTGGCGTGAGCCAATGTGACGGTAGTGAGACGGAACACAGAGACCAACAGAACTGCGTTCCTGCAATTGTGGATATAATTAACTCGTTTATATTACATGTTGATAATCAGAACATATTTGCTGACTTCAGAGTGTTTAAACTCTTCAAAATTCTGTCCCATTTTTACGACTGTTTATTTTTGCGGTGAAAACAGCGTATGCAAATTTTTCAAGCTACTTTTACTATCGAAGTAACACGCTGTTCGCGCGCCAAAATTTTTTCTATAGTTTTAGCATGTTATATAGTTTTCGATTATGTCATAAAATAGCCTGTAAATAGCATGGCGATGCTGGAAATTTTTTTTAAACCCAATAAAATGTTATTAAACCGCTATAAATAAATAAATTGTTTATGCCATTAAAATAGCGAGCTGTTTTGTCTTGGAAGTTTGTTTTAATTTAAGTTTTTAAATTAGAGATAACAGTTTCTGTACATTAAACAAATATAGGCCTAATGTAATACTTTACCGAAGGTGAATAAAAATCGTGTTTCTCCGAAACTACTTCTAACCTCAATCTTGATTTCAAGGAATATTTGTGTTATAATATGGGCTTAACATTGCTTTCATTTTCTTAACAAAATTTGCCTGAATTTTAGTAAAAAGTTTAATTTTAATATTTACGGTAAATGGTAGTTTGTTAAAATAATCAGACACATTTAACAAGAGGTTTTCCTCATCATGGCATAAAACTATCATATACCCACAGAATCTTGACGAAATAAAACGCCATTTGAATAAATAAACTTTAAGTAGGAGAGGCAGTGAAACATCAGTATATGGCAACAGTTACTTTAGATAGCCTATGTTTCCGTGATTTGGTAAGTTTATGCATTTCGGTGTTCAGAGATATATTAACGTACTATGATAGACACTGTCAAGTACGTAATCTACTTCTCACGAAGACAAGTTGCCAAGGGATAGAGAAAACCCGTGAATGCAGGATGTAGGAAATAAGCATTCGATTAAATATTATGTGAGAAAAAGACGAACGTTAGCTACATGTTATTAGAACCTAAAAATTCGGAGAGTTCTATGTTAAAGTCGAGGGCAAAGTCAAAACGAGCAGATAGCGTGTTAGAGCGGTCTTGTGTCCCAAAGAAGTCCCCCATACACCGTCAATTACACATGTAAATATGTAGCCTAATAAACCCCACAGTATGCAACTTACAAAGATCAAATCACCTCCCTCCGAAACCTGCTTGCGTCAAACCATGGCTTACGTTTTATGGTACAACCGGTCAATAAGTTGCAACACACCCACTTCCATGCAGTTTTCTTGCGACGTGTTTGAAACACACCTCATGAACGGATAAGTTCTATGTTTTTTTAAAACTACTTTATAAAAAACCCCTCTTACAATTATAAATAAATACGAATTTATGGAAATAATGCAATATAGAAATTTACTTAAAATATTTTCAATGTAACAAGAATATTTTACAGTGATGCGTCTGAAAATGCACCTAAAGAACATACGGGGGATATGTAAGCTACATTAAATGGAAAAGAAACATTCTTCTCATTTTTTCACCAATACGTTTTTTTTATAATTAAGTGAGCAGTATAAGAAAGCCACAAGTCATGTAAAATTAGCACCTTTTAGCTGCCTTTATCCCCACAAGTTCAGTTACATTTAGACATAATGTTTACCCTAATTATCACCTTTAGTGAACGGCTAGAAGATTATAAATCTTATTTGAATTGTGCACTTCTTATTATCCATCAAAATTTTACAGTACCAACTCTGCAAAAGACTGCGGTATTCCTTCAGTGTCCTGCGCATTCAGAAATTTTGGTTGTTACTGTACGAATAAGAGTCGCCCTTTTCAAACATTCACCAGTGTGACTAAGAAAACGTTATATAACTTTTACAAATATGTATAAATGAGATGTTCACCCTTGTTGTGTGTTTGTATGCGTTAGAACGAACGTTCATATCGACCCACATACGTGTTTCCAATAGATTCTCACCGTTGTGATTGACACATCAATACGCTTGTGAAAAAAAAAAGGGTTTTTAAGTAAGGACGTTTGTACATAATTTGTGCACTGTGAAAGCAAGTAACATTTGTATAATGCCCTGATCGAAGGATTATGTCCTCGAATTTCACTGGAAAGAGATCTGATGTTAAAATTTCAAAGACATAATAAATCCCTAGTTTGCATTGTAACATATAAGTTTTCACGCAATCTATTTTACAGTTTTGTATGTGCTATGCACTAAAAATGTTCTTAAAATTGTTTTATTCCCGACTACGATACCCCGAGAAATCAACATATTATGAAGTGTAACTGAACGTTTTGTTTTAGTGCCTTTCGAAAGTTTCATGTTTAATTTTGTACACCATTTGATAAAATTTAAATAATGTAATTAGTGAAACAAAGCAGTGGACTTAGGATAACAATATTTAAATATGATGTCTAATGACATAATACTGCTTGTTATGAGGCTGTGTTGCTTGTTTTATTCAAGTTATCCATATTCTTATAATAAATTAAGTGTACAATGAATTATCGTCAATGTCTCTGAAAGGTAACGTAACTACCTTAGTCTCTATTAAAATATTTTCGAATAAATCTTGCCGAACTCGGAGTCAGGAAGAAATTAAGAGAAATGCAGCATGATTAGTGACACGGGCTCTTAAACTGCCATTTTGGAAACGAGTTTTTCACAAGCTCCCAGCAGTAATCAGACTTTGTGTAAGAATGTTTTAGAGAACAAAATAAAGACATAACAGAGAGAAAAAAAAAGTCAAAGAAAAAAGGAACAACATTGGAAGATTCTTAGGAGGTAGGAGCTATGACTATGGAAGTTCCGACTTAGACCGTCGAGAAATTCGCCGATAAAGGTTTAGACGTAATTTAAACCATAAAATTACAACTACCCGAGACGACGAATTGAACTTCAACTTCATCAAGTCTGGCCTAGTGAAGGGATGTCTACAAGCGTATGTAGAAGAAGTTACTGTCTTCCTGGCAGTTTTTCCGGAATTGAAGATGGAGAGAAGTCATCGCCGAGAGGGTCCTCCTTTGAATCGACGGTTGCCGTACTAGTCAAGGTTCGGGGTTCGACTGGGCGAGAGTAAAGGTGGTTTCCGATTCCAACTAAGCTGAGTTCGAGGAATAGCAGCTTTGGCTCCGAAGAAAGTTGCAAGATTGATAACATACTGCAATGCCACGTGTAGTGTGTAATGGGTAGATAGCCTCGAAGTTCAAACGATGTAGTACTTGAGCAAAAGTTGTATAAATTCCTTAGTAATTTTACTACCTACAGCAAGACCCAATTCATTAAGTTTTTTGTAGTTAGTCTGAGATAGTTGTAAAAAGATTACGTTTAAAGACTTATCCAGATTAATTTACATTTTTATATAGTTGCTACTACAACTAAGACTTTTATTAAGTACTACTCATGTTTCCAGACTGAAAATTTTTTTCAGGTATTAATTGTTTGCCCACAGTGCACTTTCTGGTAGATGGATAGAGAGTTGCTGAATAATTTATGTATTGCTTCAATAATACGTCTAATGACTACGTGTTGTGTTATCCCAATATATCAGTTTCCGTATTATTTTGAATTCTCAGTATTACATTTTCTTAAAAAAAAAAAAAAAAAAAAAAACCCCGAGCAACTCAGCTATATTCTTCTTAATAAATCAGTAGTTACATCACACTAATTCGTTTCTTCACACTAAAAATCATTTTATTTTAACTATCGCTCGTTCTTTACAATCTTAATAATCACTTCTGTCCTTTCCATTAACATATTACTGAATTATGTTTAGTTCATTTCTATGAAAAATATAATAGCATTAACTTCCGAGTGCAGGACTTAGTAATGTTTTGTTGACTGCTGTACTTGCGTTAAACAGCTAGTGTGTCTGCTTATCGATGAACACACTAAATCAGATTAATGGAATATTCACAGATTCCAGATGGAGCAGTCTCAACAGTTACATCAGTGAAAAACAATTAAAAAATTCAGTGTTTTTTTAGTGATCAACATTTTAAATATTGGCACTATACATAGGAATGAATAACTATTCACATATTTTCCGGTGGTTTTTCAATGAAACGGCTCCATCCAGAATCAGTGAAAACTGCTGAAGAATCTGTGAATAATCACTTTGGCATAAGCCACTCCGGAGACTGAAGTGTAGCGACTCCCGTAAATCATACAACCCGAGCAGAATACACCTATTGCAACGGTCACTATTACACATGTGTATAGCACCGTCTCTAAATCCCCTTGTAACGCGTTCACAATCCTGGGCACATGGGCACAGAAATAATAAGTACACGTTTGCTGGCCGTCGCTACGGCTTGCCACGTTTGTAAATGGTGATACTGAACTTGCCTTCGACGACAAAACGTTGCATCAACTGTCGGCCATCCACAGTGTTATTAACACTTGGGTGTGACGTATTTTATACCACTGGACCCGCGGATGATGATAGTCTAATGAAGAGCTCGTTGCCGCTTGCAGTCTGTTGTACGGAAATCAACGAATAATTCTATAAACTTTTCACGCTTTTCACTGTAAACTGAGCACTTATCAAAACTTCCAACAAATGAGAAATGGTATTTTAATGGACCGGACCCATTGGTGTTATTTTTCGACAGTAGTGGAACGTTTGCATTAGTATTTAGTTTCATGGTAGCTGTCATATCAAAAATAATAAATACGGATGCAAAACGGCAGAAAGAATAATTTAATAATGATCTCTTTAATCTGAACAGTCTACATAATTAGGGGCATATGAATTTTATGTTACTATTAAAAAACCATGTGTCCCAGACATACATGGTTATTTCATGAAACCAGACGACAGTTTATAATATCTTATTGCAGTCACAATTACGTTGCTTATTAGCTTTTAACTAAATAGCACTATCACTCTTCCGGTCCTATATTTATTTACTTTAACCTACTTATTTAAATATTTTTCTAGGCTCACACTTTCAATCACAAATAAATTTACGACTGATGACTGGTTTTATAACAGTGAGAACAGGGTACAGAGAAACGCATGTAAATGAAATGCCCACTTGAAACTTAACTCAATTTGTGAGAAAAAAAAAGCTGTAAATCGACGCCCTAAGTAAATACATAGCAGTTTGATATATAAGTATTAATTTTTCGAAACGTTCCAGAAATCAGAATATAATGCAATAATGACACCAGAGATTTATACAGCAAAATTTTACTTTATTTCTACAAAACGATTGTAGAATATATACGCTATGTTTTGATCAGTAACACTTAAAAGCCTATATTAATAATAAATGCTCCAATGAAGGGGTATAGTTACATGAGAGCAAATAAACTACAGCTGGCAAGACAACCTTCTTATCCGCACAGGTTGTGATAACCCGAGTACAGACTTGATGCAGAGGGAGAATCTATCAAAAGTTATCCCTTGAGAATGCTGATAAGGAATGTGAAGGTCGAATGCTTATTCTTTGGTAAGAATGAGCAGTAGTGTACTCCTCAACCTGTAGTTCGCTCTTCTAATGCTTCGCAGTCCAGTGTTTTATATTTTGAGAGTTACATTATGCATATGTGTAATAGCGAAGACAACTTCAAAGCCAACAACTATGCCAAACTTATAAAAATTCACAAACCAGCCAAAATAAAAGCGGCGTGAGACTGAATAGCGAAACAGTTGTAGTGCTTGAAATTATTATATTTTCTCCACACATTAGCTGTCATAATACGTTATAAGTAGTATGGAATTTGAATTGAATCTTATTATGAAATAAGGGTTACTAAAATGGACTCGTACTATGTTTGAACATTATCAACATTAATATACATTCGCGCATGAAAATATAATTCGGACGGCTACTATTATTTAGTGGAGGACACCAAAATCTGAGCTATCGTATGCGTGCGACCTAGAAAATTACGGAAATTAAATTTTTGACATTCGCATATTTTTAAAACTGTCCAAAAACCATTAACAGAGAAACATTTTTTGTCACGATGATGAGTTAAACGCAAGGAATTCATAAACAAACGTATGATATCATTAGAGACAAACAAATGGGACACAGTGACGTTTTGTTTACAATTTAATTATTGCTTTTAAATACTAATAGCAAAACGAAACCTTAGAATATTTTTAACATTCATACACTAACACTATTATGAAGCATATTATAACATTATCGATTGAAACAAAACTGTGTTGATAAGTTATGTAAATCTATACTTTAGAAAGAGAACACTCGTAAACATGCTTATAACTGTAAATTAACACTTCAAGTTATAATTAAGATGTTTACATTGATGTAAAATATGTATCTTGACATTTATTGGTCATAGTTGCTTCAATCCTTTCGAATAGAGTCATGCATGCAAAGTGAGAATAGATTTTGTGAAATAAATGTCAAACTCTCAGAGTATGGAACTTAAATTGACAGCAGCTTAAGACGTCCTAGACCGCCCTCAAAAACAGGCTTCGCGAAACATCCGTCGAAGCATATACCATTCGCCGGTAAAATTATACCAACGATACTTGTGCGCAGTACGGGTAAGTATAGTTACGAATTTAATAAAAAAAATAGAAATATTGCAAATGCGAGCAATAAAAATACTAAACCTGTCTTCCTCACCTCGCATCAACATGCTTATTTTTAATTACAAGTAGAACAACGACACTAAGCAAGCAAACCCAGTTTGTGTGTATTAGGTATATCTACACAGCAATAAGAAAACAGATACGTACAGTGTAATGCATGTATCGTAGACAATCATGGCATGCATAAGTACAACACTAAGACATGCAGAAGTCATTCATACAAAGGCAGTACAGTTATAAATATGTGGATCAAATATAATTACATTCTTTAACGAGTAAGTTTTATCATACATTGCAAGATAAAAAACAAAAATATCAAAGAAAGGAAATATGTTTGGCGCTGAGGTAAAGAAATATCTTCTGAAAATCATGGATCATAGTTATAAACAATATCCTGTATGAAGACTATTCCACAACAAATATTATATTATATTTTATTTTTCGATTATTTTATATAACAGGTACTGCATTTATATATCTTAGATATATTATTGTAAGTTAAATTCTAAAATGCATTACAAGTTAATGAAAGTTTTCGTAATTGTCAATGAATTAAACAAGTAAATCACTTAATAATTGTACGGTTCATCGTGTATTGTCACAGACCCCACAAATTACTGAATAAGTGTGTACATAGTGAAATGCAGTCTGGGATATTTCAGGAATAAAAAATTCAGTAGATGTCGAAATAAAGCAAATTCTTTACTCAGCGTAAAAACAGAGTTGCTTGAATTATTTGCATAATTTCTTCATGTAAACGTGACTTGAATTTCGAAAATCTAAATTTTATTGCGCTGAATAATTTCGTGTGTTGACGTGCACATATAACTCACAGGATTGTTGGTGCTGTCATATTATTTAGTAAGTGGGTAACCGTAGCAAACTAGCCTGTATTTAAAAAAAGGTCGGGAACATTTCAGCTAATTTATAGTAGCACGTTTGTAGGTTTACAATTTTTTTTTTTTTTCAGAAACTACGTGACCGATTTTTATGATTATTCAACTGGGTTAATTTTTATATTTACAGGTATGTTTGGTATATTAAAAAGGTACAATTCTTATTCGAATACAGTAAGAAATTAAATGATTTCAAGGTACCAGCGGTACTTTCATAGTAACTCAGTAAAAATTGTGGAGGTATCTCATTAAAGTTGAGAAAACAAACGATTTTAACGATTTATTTTACTGTCAATGCTACGAAGACAGTGCGCAAGTTCGTTCATCGTATTGAGACGTTGTCTATTTTTATTACAAATTTCGTTATCTCTTTTTCGCATTTGTTTGGCATTTGCTATTTTTCGGCCTAATGCCAAATTTTAGTTATTAATGGATTTAATCAGTGTCAAGTAGAGAACAATTAAGAGACCAAAATAAATCTACATCAGAAAATAACTAAAAATTAGAAAATAATTAAAAAACATATAACACAACATAATAACTACTTATGTAGGCAGGTAACAGCAAGTATAAAAACAACAGTATGTGATTTTTATTTAAATAGTAACTACCTAGATATCCACTATCTTTTTGAAGTTGGTGCCAAGCTGTTTTGAAATCTGAAACATGATAGAAGATACCAGACATTAATTGACAACAAATATATACAGGATTATGCATTTACTTGACATCGACTTCAAAATTATAGCGAATAGCCATCTGGTTAATGTGTAGGTAATAAGCATACGTTATTGTTTATACACTCAGTAGTTTCCTAATTACATAGTTAGTACTGTGTTTTTTTATAAATTTGTTAATTATTTTAAACCTTCTCCTTTTTGTCGATTATTTTTAAAATATTATTACTAACAATAATTTTCATACTCACTTCTCTTTGTATAAATACACCATACATATCTGTATTGCAGAGATGTTGATAAACATTCTGTTAACGAAAACCTGCTTTCAACGTCAATATGTAATATGTAATTTCTGTGTATCTGTTTTGTACATGCATACTGTACTTCCATTGCACAAGGGAAACATTTAGAGCCAAATCGCTGTTTTATAGCAAAAGCAGCATAAACATGTATTCATTCGAAAATCTAGACGTAAGTAGTGTATTTACAAGCTGCCGCTTTATTTGTCACAAAATTTCTGTCAATTTTATCAGTTTTGTCACCCAGGACAAGCATTTAACTTTCTTCATGTCTTCAGGTCCTAAGTATAGTCGGATGACGGAATAAAATGTGGCAATGGTGCGCGTAGAGATAGTTCTCAGCCAGGCCTGCAGCGCGAATCTGTTGCTGGTTATTTGTGGGATACCAATAACCATGAAATGCTGCATAATAACTTTCATTTCCAGTTACCAATTCTACAATTCTGATTACGTACAAATATCAAGGTTGTACAGAAAATCATAGCTTAAGAAGCAAGGTGAGACCCAGCAAACACGTTATTTCACTAAGCGCTTAAAAATATACGTGGCGGATATTTGCGAACAGAATATCGTATAGTTAATCCACTGTAGTTAATATCCAAAACAGCATAGTTTAGTAAGTAGGTTTCTAAAATTGTCGTAAAAAGTTTAATATGTGGAATACACGTTTGTTCCTCGGTAATAATATATACATATATATATATATATATATATATATATATATATATATATATATATATATTTAAATATGAAACGAACACTCTCTGTTACGACAAAAATTTTTTCGGTATCAAACCAGATACTAAAAAGACTTTTATTTTATTTTTTATATTTATTTTAAGAATTATATTTGTAACCGGTATTAAAACTTATACCCAAAGTGTCCAACAACTGTCATTGTTTTGCGAAAAATAATTTCATGACGTGTTTTTATACTTAAGAAAATTACTGAAAAATATTTTAATACGATAATTTCGTTAGAATTAACTGCAATCTATTGTTAAATGATATAGAATGGGTTTGTGGACATAAGTTACTGAAGATTTGTTGGAAAAATGTATGCGTTAGTTTAGCGAACAAAACAAGCAAAATATCGAATCCCCGAGGAATTCCGCAAATTGTAAAAGCTTTCTTCTTTTTCAATGCAGACCGACCAAATTGAGAACATACCTAACATGAAAGACTGATGGAATTTTACAAGCTAAAGAGGAAAATGGCGCGTGTCTTCCACTGTTTTAACATAACGTGAAATGTGAATTATTTGACACCAGAGGTAATATTAATCGACTCTTAATATTAAATTTAAACATTATCTGAATTGATCAAATTTAAAGGTTTAAGTAGGGAACTACACGTATTTATTACTTAATTTAATGGTCCCTAAACAAATATCTTGAGTCGGTCAATGTTACCCTTAAGAGTCAAAGTATCCACATTTAACCGTACATGCAAGATAGCTGCTCCTTCATTGCAACTAGTGAATAAGGATACTGGGTAATGGGTGACATAAGTATAATCCAATCATTAACCTTGTGTGTAAGCTTTTCCAAGAACCAGGCCACTTAATATGTATGTGACGCACTGCTCGCTGGATGCAGGGCCAGTAATGAGTTTTCTTTAAGTTCAACAAGTTCGTGTTTATAAATACGGTCCAGTAATTTTCCACTGTTTCAAAATGTTGAAACTGCTCAGTTGGAAATCGGACATAAACTACAGATTGCTCAAGCGAAAAGAGCTTAATAACAGAATGAGAGTTTTTCACTAATTGTAAAAGTAGCCCAAATATACAAAAATTGCACCAACTTCAAAATACGTGTAGTTATGCCTTTATATAAATTGTACTTCATGCTTAAAACATGTGCCATAATTAGAAATACTAAAAATAATCAGCGGAATTCGAACACACGACCTGTTGTATATCACTCTAACACTCAAAATTTTTTTCTTTAATTTAAATTGCAACTGCCATGTTTGTAAGATTACGAGTATTTCTGCAAGACCAGTAATGGGTTTTAACTTCTTGACCTACGCGACTTGGCTATAACGACGAACACAAGTTCACACGCAGCCGGACCTGTGAATCAAACCCAGTACCTCACGTGCCGTAAGCTGGTGCGCAGCCAATTGCGCTACGGAGGTCGGCTCTTAATTATACCAAGCCACTAGCCAACAACGAACACTTAACTATTAGGATTGCGGGTAAAATAACTATCTTGAAATAAAATCGATTGTAGTGTTGTACCTCATTCGTCTTACCTCTCGTCCACTGACATCCGTGAACATTTCATATGACTGACTTCTGGAACCTGCAGGCTACACCTACATGAAGATAACCAAGATGTTAGAAACATGTTAAGAGTACACATATGATATATTCGAGCGACATTCACAGTATGGGGTAAGAAATATGGTTTTAAACAACCTACCGCGCATAGTCGTGTGCATCGCGTTGAGCGCATTCTTCATATCTCTGCACTTGAATGGACGTATTGGCTGGATGCCAGTCTCTGTTCAGCGTTATAAAGATGTAAGAAATTGATAACTAATAATAAATTAGTACATCAAGACTTAGGGACGGGCACGCGAATTGTAGTGAGGAGGTGAGGACTCGTAATACAGTGATCGTGGTCAGTCACCAGAGGAGACAACCCAGAGAGCATGAATTAAGTGACCTAGAGCTAGGATCCAAAAGATTGTCCACGTTAACTTCAATCTCCTACACTCCTCCCCTTTCTCTTACTGCCCTCCCCTCACGGTCCTGATTTACTGGAACAGTATGGTATTGTAAGTAAATAAGAAATACGTAGATCCACGTGTTAGCGACGAAATGATTTTTGCACAATTGGATGAAGTTATGCAGAAGGGAACCAATCCACAAATTACTGGAGCTGAGATATTGAAGGTAAAAAGTCTACTGCGTCCATATACACCTTGTATAAATCACATTTCCTGGCCTCTTATTTTTATTCAAATATTATGATTTAATACTTGTTCTTTTTATAAGATATACGTCTTTCCATCTTCTTCTAATTGTAATGACTATCTCAAAATAAATTACTTTGTGGATTGGCTCCGTTCTGTATAACTCCATTAAGCTTTGTTTAAATTCTTTACGTACATATAGGCAGTTATGTTGCAAGTCAAATGACAGCGTGTTTTTGTTCAGCCACGACTCTCATTTCACTGCACCAATCATAACAAAGGCTATTGTGAGACCACACGTGTGATTTTTGCGCCAGGATAACTCCAAGCCAAATGAGAGTTAAAACATTAAATCTCGGGCCATAATGCAGTGGTGCAGATGTACGCAAAAGCCAACAGCCAAACTGTGCAAAAAAATCTTATCGCCACAAAATCGTGACTGTAGTAACAAGTAAATACGGATTCTTGTTCCTAAGGGACTTTATTAATTCCAACCCCTTCATTCTAGCATATGTCCCAAACCTTCATACGCAGCAATATTGTATCTACGGGAATCGGGTCAGACGATCGGGAGAGTCATACATTTGATTCCGTTAGTTCTATTTACTGTAATAAGACCATTACGAATGTAGAAGCGAAATAACCAGACCAGAGATGAACCAGTAATATGACAGAAATAACCGAAACTCCAGCGGGAAGTTACTCGCTATTCGGCAGCTGCAGACGAACGTCCCATGTCAAAGCCCCCAGTTATCGAGGAAGTTCTTATAGTCCTGTCATGTTAGGACATTTGAGTGTTCTAATAATAACGTGATAGTTGGTAAAGTATGTATATCAGAAAATATTTAAAGAGCGAACATTCTTAAATGTTCTATCAGTATGACGTAAACATAGAACGACAGAAAGAAGCTCAAACCAAACGTATTTGTTGTTGAGTAATAATTATTGTCTGAGGAAATGTTAAATGAAAACTTAGTTTAAGGGGGATTGTTAGACAGTTGAACTGTATTTTAAGTTTTTGAACCATAACACGTATTCAAATAGTACTATCAAAATTTTCTTTTCGACACAGCACCATAAGATATAATTTTGGTAAACTGCTTAACACAAATATAAATTAAATATTTCATTAATTTGTCATGCACACTCATTGCAAGAGAATCCGTGGAAGTTAATCTATAATATTCTTGCAATGATTCTGCACGATTAATTAATGGAAGATTCAATTATTATTTATGTCAAACAGTTTACCAAGAATATATCATATGCTTTGTCAAAGAGAAATCTTTGATAATACAATTTCAATAAATGTAACGGTTCAAAAACTTATACACAAGAGCTTGGTACACTACAGTAAAGCACTCCTAAATAACATACTAAGAGACCACGAACGTCAACCTTGTGCTAGGTTCGTCGCATTGAAAAACATCACCTAAAACTAATATCTTTTTATATATTTTTTCAAAATCGTATAATTTATTTAGAAAACTAAGTACTAAAACACGATCCAATACAAACATTTTTAACAACTGTTTATTTAATAACGCTAAAAAATTATTTTTAATTTCTATATATTTTTCTAGGATTATTTCGTACTGATAGTGTAGCCTACAAGCAGCCTAAAGTCACTTTACGATATAAAACATGCCCCCTTATTACGTTCATAATCGAAGACCTCAACTCACTTATGATGGAAATTATAAAAAAAATGTCCATACACATTGTGTGAATGTATTTGAGACATTTTTAAATCACGTTTTTCAACAAAACGGTTGGTGATAGTAGAAAAGACACAAGAATAATTTTTGGAGAGGGTTTTATGATTACTATTTTTGTTTCAAGATTTTATTCGATTAGGTGTACAGTTTCCGATGTATAGGCTACGTAAAGATAAAGAAAGCTTTTTCCTTCAGTTATTTAAGATGGTGGCCGCAGCATATATTTTACCCTCGGGGATATTTAATGTGCAATTCAGTAGGCTTTAAATACGTGCGTGCCAAATCACTCGCATGTACGAATATTTTTCGAATGCTCGCTACGGGCTAAAATGAACGGACAGTAGCCATTCAGATACGAAGTCCACAGCTAGAACTTCGTGAATCTAAAACCAGCCGAGTACGCTTGCATCACTTCACTGTTTCGCATCTGTATAGTTCCCTTTTCTGTACTTTTGTCCCGAAGAAATGAGGATTCGGGGAGATTTTATACTGCGTCGCTGAAATGAGCGTTGTACAGTCGATAGTGTACCATGCTTAGAGACACGAGTTTGTGGCAACCTTAGGTTTTGACGCCTTCCGTGTACATCTGCAGCACAACTCCACGGTAAGTGAATAAAGGCCGGAACCTCTGGTATAGGTGGTTCAGGATAAAGTGAGCACTCAAAACAGCCCTGCGTAAGTTCTATTTTCAGCCAATTCGTATATTTCCGCGCGTAACGGCTAACGACGGGAAATGTCTAACCTCTCTGGACACGTCACTTGAGGTTTGAGCTTGTAAGATAAATTGTGCAGTCGGTAGGTACCAATATATTTTGATTTAAAAATGTTAATTAATGATATAGAATACAGTTATGTCGTTTTCAGCTGGTTTTGTTTCAGTATTGTTGTATTTAAACAGGAAAGCACACGGAACTCTATTGCGTTATTTCGCTGCCAACCATACAAGCAGTAAGGCAACCATAGTTTATATGCAGTAACGGCTAGTAATAATTTTAAAAGTTTAAATTTTTAGTGCTCACTTTATCCCGAACGACCTATAAGCATGTAACATCTGCTAAAGAGAATTAACAGACGATTTAACGTGTTAAATATTCTGGTAATACTCTTCAACAAATGTTAATTGCTGAACAGAGTTTGGTGAAACCGCAGGTCTAAAAGTCTTAACTCTCGCTCGGCCTGGGCTTCAATTCGCAAATCACAGACGTCAAATGACTCAATAACCTCTGATTCATGGAGTAAAATGAGAGGAGTGTCTGAACAAAGACAACCTGCCAATAACCATGAAGCAAAGCTGCAGATGTGCGACATATTTACTTAAAAACTGCACACCAGTTCAGTAAATTGCTCTTAGCAGCTACGATGAGGTGTGCTGCGCGTTCTCTGTCACCCTTAGCGCTCCGCATTTCTGGGCCTCGATCGCGAAAAATATGTTCATGCTGATAGTTTAACACCAAAAATATTCTCTTAAAATAATAATTCATAATAGGCCAGCATTTCGGTAAATGTGAGCGTGTCTTTAACATCATTGCATTTTATAAGTGTGTTTAGAGTTTTCAAATGTTTTGATGTCTTATCGACGAGAAAAATAAATTGTTCTCGTATTATGTCGCAATTGTTTACTACTGCAAGACAATGTTAGAGGCAGAAGAACAGTTGTTTGTGTGGAAGGTCTAGTTTTACCATGAATGTTGAAATGCGAGTTCCAAAATAATCTTAGTCCGACGTCTTGACTCTGGTTCGAGCTCCTAGTCTTCGAGCTAAGGGCTCAGGATTCTATTCCTGGCCCTTTAGGTGACATTTAATGTACCTCCCAGTGTTCAAAACTGGGCGTTGTGTTTGTTTTCACCCTACAAACCACGCGCAAGGCAATGGCGAACCCTACTACAGGCACATCCTCGCCTAATTACCCCTGATGTCCCCTCTGAGGCCATCAGCTTACAAATAAATATGGAAACGACGTGTGGAAAAAAAAAGAATAAACATTATCTAGTATGAAATGTACCTATGTATGAATGTGTGGGTTAATGTTCTTATTCTTTTATTGTTTTATGTCATTAAATTTTTCTTGTTTCTTTTAAAATATTTTGAACTTTTATTTCTATAATATTATCAATTAATTTAGCTACGTAAATTCAACATTTCTTTTTCTTCTCCTGCTACACTGTGAAATGCTTTCTCACGATGTATAATGTGGTTAAGTGTAAGACAAGACGACTTTGATTTAGCTTCGCCACATAAAATCAAAACAAATAAATAAATAAACAAACAAATAAATCAAACAAAAACTTCTTAATTTCAAGACTTTCATCTCGCTAATAGAACATTATCCGTTCCTAACCATAACAACAAATATTGGTAAAGTTACGGAACCACCTCATATCACGTACGTCTTAAGGACGCCGCCTGCAACGCATGCAAAATGCGCTGCAGTGTGCTTGTAAACAAGATTCTTCTGTACGGAACAATTCCACATGCGTATACTGTGCCAACGTACGAATAAAAAACTCTTTGGGAAAGGATGAAATGTCATTGTTAAGACACAATGCTAATTAAACACATCTGACCCTTGCAACAGAGCTAAAATCGGCAATTTCAGACTTCCGTACTTCAAAATGTTCTAACCGTATGCGTGTGGAATTCTTCTTGAGACGTGCACTGAACTATTCTACAGACTTTCCACCAATAAAATCATATTGTCACCGCTCGAAGCCCCATACTAAAAATTGATCGGCAGGTATTTTGCACGTTAGATTAGCGCTTGGCTCTAAGTGGTGATACGGCATTTCATGTGTGCTTCAAGGTCGCCCATATAGCTCCGTCACATTTAGCCTAGAACGCACCGATAGACTGTGCCCTTAATTTCTTACGAATTGCAGCACACGAAATTTCGCAGACATACCCCTCCGTCCCTGTAAGAACACGAGTGATTGGATAACTAATTGGACGCACGAACATTTGAGAACTGCGAACGCCAAAGACTACGTACTGAAGAAGTAGGACACTTCAGTGCCAATTAAAGTGTTGTTTTTTAATGTCAGATAAATTTTACAGGCGGTTGTGACATCGTTACGCAGGCCGAAAGCCTGGAAACTTAAGTTGCTCCACGGAGCGGAAGTGGGACGTTATTTACATGTTTTAAGTTTCGGTGCCATGTGAAGGCGGCACGTAGCAACTGCTTAATTACCTCCTTGGGGAAAAATGAGCGAGTTGATTGGCGCAGAGGCAAGCTCGCCGCCTCCCCTTACATGTATATTTACAATGTGGGCGTGGCCCACTCGTAGCGAGCAATTATGTACTTAATTTCTCACCGGTTACACTTGTTGGTGTTAGTTTCCCCTACCAATGAACATCCGCACCCATGACCTAAACGGGGTGTTATTTCCAGGTACTTTGATAAGACCACATTCATTGCGTACACTTAGGGCCGGGAAAATTTTGCGGATTCAATTACCTGCATGCTAGAATTCATTGTCCTATGCACATTCAAGTCCCGTATATTCGTTCATTGTCCGCTGTTCCACCGAGTAGCAGCTAGTAGACAAATAGACGGGGCTTGTGTATGCATAGGAGAATAGATTATAACATGTAAGTCATTGAATCTGCGAACTTTTCCGGGCTCTACGTATATTGAAGAATAAATGATGTCTTCATCGAGCCCAGTTAGGCATCACTTAACAGTCGCCATTTATAAATAATCGTTATCCATAATGTATTTTACGTAAACTCGGAGTACACGTGTTGATGATATGTTGGTATTGAGCTGAAAAGGTGTTTCTAAGTTCTCAAAAGTCTTACTTTTCAAACGTGCACTGTAGGTAGGTAATGGCCATAAAATTGGTGGATGGGGTCAAATGAAATTCTCTGACGTTTATCTGGGTTGCTGAACACGTATTTGAGGTTTGCTAGCAATTTTTTCAGGGAATAACTCGAACGTTGCGAATTTTACGTGGAAGTTGATCTGTTACAAAATTAAAGAAAATAATATTTCCTGCATTAAACGTCCCTAACGTTTTTTTTTCTCTGATTAATGGTTCAGCTGTTAGAGTGATGCGAAAATGGTTGAAAAATGACAAGTCACTAAACAGCCAGAATTACGCACTGTACGTCAATGTAACCGAAAAGTATCAAATCTATGCGAATGTTGACCATATATTATTAATAATGTTACACAATTTATATTAAAATACAATTTGAGGGTTACAGAATAGGCTGGATTCGAGGATTATATAATTTCGTAGGATTTCTTTCTTATTCTACCAACAATTTTGCAGCTGTTGTGTATTGACTCAAACAGTGTTTATGTTAGAACGCCCCTCCATTTATACTCCTCAACTAACCCCCACTTTGGTCTCCCAAATCTACGCTACATGCGTTAAGGTAGTCTGTAAATATACGACTGTCCAATAATAATGCACTACTTGTTATCAAGGAAGATTTTAAAAAAAGTAATAAAATTGCAGGAGTAGGACGTTTAATAATGTAAATATAATACAGTAGTAATATTAAATGTAAATAATAGTTGTAATAAAATTATAACGACGATGATAGGATCAGACCTCACATCTCCATCCACATCCTTTCGTTTGATGGTCTTGGCTGTTCATCGACATGTACAACAAAGAAAAAACTTTACTTCTGTGCAGTTAGTAAGTTTTTATTATTGTCAATAATGTAATTTTTTTTTTAATATTCGGTAACATTTAGTACCTTGTGCCATGGCTTGGTATATTTCCGTCAGGTTATGTAGAGTTGGAATGTTCAATTCCATCTCGGCTTCCTTGTCCAAGACCCAGAGGTAGTTTTCAAAGACCATTTCGACGTTGTTACAGCTCCCCTCGTTATTGAGGTACATGTTTAAAGAAGAAAATACCTGTCTCTCTGTACCCACAATTTCTTTGGTAGTCTTTGTACACCTGCAGAACACCAGCTTTAACAAAGCAAGGGGTATTGGGGTTGTAATTGACTCAAGGCCAGTTTCTTCATTCGTTATCAGTCTTACACATTTTTGTCAACCCCTAGCCACATGGCTTGACCTGAACACATACATTTAATGAGTGCTGCAGCTGCAGATGGTGGTTATGAAGCAACGTTAGAACTGAAGGAAATAAATCTCAAGTGGTTCAGGGAAACTTCGTTCGTTTCATTATAGCCATACGGTGAATCATGAAACGTTCCCCAGCAACAGCAACCATCTCCTGAGCAGCGTTGCGATTCTTTAATAATTTGATATTAACAAGATTACGGTTCTGAACAAGAGCCTTCAGAAACATAAATTTATCGGGCTGAAGAGTGCTGATTTTGTGTCGCAACCACTCATTACATATACAAAGAAAATGTTTCTAGCAATTCTTTGATTTGGAGCATCGATAGGGAAAAATGAAGTTGGCAGATAGATTTTTACCCTTCCAGGTTTCAAATAGAAGACATGTCCAAACTTACGGATACCTATTTAAATTACTAAGATATCCAAATTCTCCCCAAGTGCAATGGAGCCAAGGATACGGCGCGGGTGTCTGCACTTTTTTGCTTGCATGTAATTTCTGCTGATAAAAACTTTGTTATAAACATAGATAACATGCTTCTCTTGTTTGTTTTGCTAGCCAGAAGATTTTTTATATGTCGTTGGTACCATTGTGTGTTTTAATAGTATGTTAGCTGAATCATGTTTCCTTGCTCTTCTCATTTGCTAAGCAGTTCCCTTGAGGTCTCATGTTTTTCTATCACCTTGGCTATTCATGTTCTACGCCAGAACTTAAGTGGTCTTCGAATTGTCAAGAAGCTCTGAGTGGTATTATACGACAGACGTTGAGTGCCTCAAGTTCAGCATATCGTATAGGTATAAGTGAGCGTATTATCACAAGCAAAGTGAGTTGATGAATGAAAATAGGCAGCATGCTCGAAACATTTTCAGGGTGCTGGTCTCAAATGCTCTTTCGTTCATATAAGATAAACATTTTTACAAGAGTCATCAGTCGTATATGTACTGTACCCAGAACTGGGCTGTGGAACAATGTTGTTGTAATTGCTGTAGTTGATTTTCCACTTTTTCTCTGATTTTGCGTCATTCTTCAAGCGCAGAGGCAAGGATCACTGGTATATAAAATTGTAGAGAATTTCTGTTAAATCCGCTTCTATTTCTGAGGTAAGGCACTGATTCCCATTACAGTCTTCACAAGTGCTCAATGCGCTAAAATATGAGACCTCACAGCTCGGTAGTGAGTATACCAAGATATATTTTTTCTATTAAATTAAATGTGTTTATGGTACTGAAAAATCCTTGAGCCCACTGCGCTCCATTTTGAAACCAATGGATCGTAATATGGACGATAATAATTAAAATCCGCCCAATATGGGAAAAATGTTTTTCAGCCTGAAGTCTGTTCAACTTTGAATGATGTACAACCGTTGGTCAAACGTCACCATACACGTCCCATCACTTTTTGATTGATAAGAAAGGTTTTGTCATATGACACCCACAAATATTGTGTTGAAGTACCTACTTATAATAATTATTTAATCTATCCATCTACAAAAACCTTTTCTTATTGCTTGCTTACTATATTAAATTTGGTAGGTAACAAAACATCCGTTTAATCGATCGATTGCCTTTTTTTTAGAGCTATCAGCTTTTAACCCGATTTCGTATCGCGCTAGCGGATGGGCCGTTGGCCGAAAAATAAACCTTAAACTTCATGAAATGCTGAAAATGTTACTATCGTTACTATCATACATGGTCAACATTTGTGTAGATTGGATACTTTTTGTATCACATCGACGTACATTGCCGTAATTCCCGTATTTTGTGTTTTATCACCCATTTTCACGTCACTCTCAAAGCTGAAACATTAATCGGAGGAAAAAAAACCTTAGAGGTATGAAATATAGGAAATGTTATGGTCTTTCAATGTGTATAGGTTCAACATTCACGTTAAATGTACAGCATTAGTGTTACTTTGAAAAAAAAAAAGTCTGGTTTTTACAGGTATTTTGCACAAAAAAAATACATTTGGCTCCCAACGACATTCATTGCAAATCCACAAATTCATGTGCAGTGACAAAAGAACGTAAGGACACCAAATATCAAAACTTCACCAAAAAATTCCTCTGCCCCCCCCCCCCCATTTTAAATTCGTAGATGCTTGGACTGTACTGTGAAGTTAAAAGTCAAGGAAGAATCTAGATTGAATTTTTATAATGTTCTGTAACGAATTTTTATTTATAAGTAATTTTATTATTTTCGTAATGATTTCATGTTATCACCCTAACACAAATTGGCTCTTTTAAATTGCATTATAATACTACTTTGCTTTGTGTGCAACACATGGACATTATGCTCAGGAAGAATAATTTTCATTTTCAAGAAGCACATAAATTACCTTTTTTCTGTTGGCTTCGTTAAGCTAGTTAAATAAATCATTCACATCATAAATTATTATGGTGCTGGCCGACCCTGGGCTACAGTAAACTGAATGTCTGTTCCAACCGAAATCGGAGTATTATGGTTTAAAACAATTTATATGATAGGAAACACAGGAATCAAAAGAAACATATATGTGAGTGGACTACACTTATACGTGAAAACTCATTACGGACTTGCAATTTGCAAGTAAAATATTTGAATATTTAACAGAATTAAACGTAAAGACTTTTTCAGGAAAGAATTTTGACGGGAATCATGACTAAAGTCTTATGTGTACCAAGTTTTCACCGCTACCAACTTTTGAAGCACACAATAAATGAAGAATTTCATGACCTAAATATTTTCAAGTTCAGGAAAGTAATTACAACATTACATTACGTCATATACACTGACTGATACTTAAAGACAAGTTGAAACGTGTTTTTTAATCAATAAATTAATTTTAAAGAACGTAAAAATGTTCAGATCTCAAAATTCAAAAAGGAATTCCATGCTATTGTTTATAAATACCCTTTCTGGAAGGAAAGCTACTGTCTTTCATGATGTGCAGCAACTAATAATTCATAATCTTATATTTTAACGGAATACTATTCAAAACGTACACACTATCTTTGCTCACACTTACTTTACGTCATTACTTTTTCCTGATTTTGGAACATTCTCATACGTATGCATTGCCTAAATGATGCACCAGTTGAGCATGATTCCTTCGGCCGTAATCAATGCTGTAAAATAGGTGTTGCAAATGAACAGCAAAGAAGACGCCATACTGCGAAGTGTTGCTTACAAAGTTGACTTAAAATATTTTGTAGCATTGCCATTTCGATTGGAATGTGTAGTTTGTTGTGTGAACGAAATTAATTTTGTGGTCCGTATATCGTGTAACGATGTTATATGACAAAATTGAAATGAAAACGAAAAAACAAAGGGTTTTCTGGCACGTTTATACAATCATTTCGTGTAGGTTTTTTTAAAATTTTTGTTGGAAATACTAATTTAGACTATTATAGTACGGTTAATTTTGAATTTATGCCAACAGAATTTACAAGTATTTTAAACAATTTTTTTTTGGAAAAGTTTAACTTTTTATGTTATTGTATTTTCACGTGCTCAGAAAGGAATAATGTTACCTGTCAGACATTTTTCGAAGTATATTGCAAATTTGGCCATTTATTTATTTTTTCGTGTACCGGCGAAACTATATATTTTACAGGTAAAGATTAATAATAAAAATGTTTCTACATTGGTGAAAAGTAGTCGTATGTAACGAAAATTTTAGTTTACTTACTTTGACATTTGCCGTTTTTCGTATAAATTCTAAGTCTGACTCTCCTGTTTTACGTGCTCGCCATGATATCTGTTGATGTGCTACTAGCGCTCGTAGCGTTATCTATTGGAAGTAGGGCAAATACGTTGCGCGACTGTTCATTAGTGTTGCAGATCCAGTATTAAAGAAACTGCCATGCTGCTTTCACGCGTTTTCACAGCGATAAGCGTGTGTATTAAGGAAAAATTTGGCGGTGTGTGGTACAAATGACCGTTACAAGTAAGAATTATTCACGAAGTGATAGTGGTGCATGTAGTGTGTGTTTTATGGACGTTTTAGAATTTCTATTTCTCGTGGATAATAGGTATTACTTAAATTTCGCTGACTGAGACACAGCAGCGAATACCGTCATCTGGGGTGACTTAAACAATATTCCAAGAATTTTAATTTTACACATAGAGTACGTAAGAGATATAACAAAATCGAATGAAACATTAACAACAAGAGCCAAGTAATACGTCAGAATAATGTTTAATTGAAGACACCCATGTGTATAATAAAAATTCTTGGAATATTGTTTCAAGTTACCCCCGGTGTTGCAAGTTAGCTCAGATGGCGGTACGTTCTGCATACAACGTGTGTGGAAAATGTTGACCAAGGTACCGTGACGAAAGTGGAACGTATGCATAATTTTCTGATTGTGGCGAAGAATTTGTATCCGCGATCGAGTTCAGTAAGTACTGATCTTTTACTACAAAAATGTACGTTGCTAGGAGTACGTTATTTCATTTGTCTGGCCTCTATTGCCGTTATAACGTGTTAAATGCGTTTTAGAATAGGCATTAAAGACGCGTAACATCTGTTCAACATTCATACAACGTGACTGTTCAACATTCATACAACGTGAATTTAATGCGCATGTACTAATACATTACTGCAAAATCCTAATATTCGGAATATTTTTAGTAACTATTTTCAACGCCTTCAATTGGTGCTAAAATGAGTTATAACGGTATGTGTTACTGTTAGGGCCCGGTAGTTTTCGCGAAAAGGTTTTTGCAGCACTTTGTTTCAGTGCCTTACGTGCGCACCTGCATCTCTGCTTTGTGGTCAGTGATTGGATGTCTTAACATACTACCCGCAAACCACAGACGTGATGTGTCACAGTTATCCGTGTACTGATTGAAACAGTCAAATGAAAAATGACTCTGCAAATAAAAACACTCTAAAAAATGGGGCAATAGTTTTTTTCGCGAAAACTATCTGGCCCTAGTTATTGTTTGTAAAATACTTTTTATATGCTTATCAGTAATTTTTTGCGCACTTTAACTCCCCGATTTCTAATAACTTTACAACAATTTACCACTAAGCCTACACAATTTTTATAATGCAGGCTTATTTAGTGCTGGTAGCTTTTTATATCAGTTATATTTCACTGAAATTAATCGTTAGTAGTACATTTAAGCTGTTTACTATTGATAATTTCCGTATTTTACCCCATAATTTCCCTGATATTCATAGCCCTCCACACTATTAAGTTTTTATAAAGTAGGCTTTTTCAGTACTCGTATATATTTTTTTCTAGTTATATTTACGTAAACAATGAATTTCAGCTGTTTATTATTATTAACTTACGTTCTTTTACCCCACAATTTCCCTTGTCTTCACAGCTCTCCCCAATAGCGAGTTAGTAGGATGTAGGCATAATTAATAATCGCGACTACTAAGTTCTGTTGTTATTCACTGAAATTGATCGAAAATAGTACATTTCTGCAGTTTTTTTGCTATTTTTTTGTATGAGTAGTGATTCTTGATATTAATCTAAATTACTCCAGGCGAGCGCTAGGATTGTTAGCTAGGCTGATCGTTTTACAGTGAATTTAAAAAATATTTTTTTAAAGCAACATAATATTATTATTGAAGATCACTACAGTGTCTCGTGACAAATACTTAATTTTTTGTTATCAATAAACCTCTCAGTTTTTAAAATTTTGGCACCCAAAGTATCACAAAATTTGCTACGAAAATAAAGCCAAAATCAAGCAAAATATTATTTTGCGAACGAACAGTGCATTATTTTGCAAAACGCCTAATAGGATTGTGCATCGCCTGACTGCTGTTCGTCTTGGATTTTTTCAAAGTATTTCGATAACAAGGCAAAAATAATTTGCACTAATGTGAAAAAAAACCTAACATGGCCCTAACAAAGGCCATGGCCACTTCCTCGTCCAGCTCCTGTCCTTGTAGCAATCTGTGCGTAACCGTCTCTGATGACGACACTGTCGTCGTAAATCCCACTTACCTTACCTCTACGTGCAAGATCACAGAACCTAACCACGCTGGAACAAGAGTGGGGCTTTGGACGAATCAAAGCCGTTCTGCTAAAGCAACAGAAATGATAAGAACGTACAAGCGAAATTACAACACTGCCCTGCTAAGCCAAAAAGACATATCTCATGTAATACAAATTGCTCACAACGACCAATTTTCTAAATTCTGTCCACACTTGTATGATTAATTTTCTTAATTAAATAATGGACAAGGGCAGAATACGTGCGTTGCCATTTAGATATTTAGTGCTCACCGAATTTCTCCACTAACGTTTCACTTTTCAAGTTGCTAGGACCCGTCTGATTTACACTATTCCAATAGTGAACGACTGCGGTTTATAGCCTCGGGCTTAAGACTTCCAGCAACCGGCATCATACTTACATGACTATGGACCTGAGTTACAGGTTGTTATTTGTATTTTGCCATGATATTTTTTTCACGAAAACAGGTCGCTCAAGTGCTACACTTTAAGAAAGCGTTGGGTAAAAATTTACGTAGAAATATTATGGGAATTCTGCTCGTGTAAGGTAGTGCATGCAGGGCAATCGTTAGAAGCACGGTTGCCAAATTTGTCAGCAAACATTTTTTCATAGTGAAAACACTTGTAAAGTGTTGTTAATAACGCTTTAAAATCCTTACCTTAGAATATGGTGCAAGAGATGAAGCATATAAACCGCATCACTGGCCAGAGCATGTTTGCTAAAAAATTAGTCTGAAATTTCCTTTTGCTTCATCATTTCCAAAATTTCATTTTTATTTCAATACACTTATTTGGTGTTTATTGTGAGACACGCCCTCTTGAACAATTTTTAAAAGAATATTTGGGACAACTATGAGTTTACAGCTTCTGTACTCATTTCTTCATGCTCAGGAAACAGTCGGTTTTTATTAATTAATGCGCCGTATCTCGTATTTAAAACTTACGTGCAAGTGGTGTAACGATAGTAGAAAAACTGTAGTTTAAATGCATTAGGGTCTACACGTTAACTAGAAAACAACTATGTAAGTTACTAAACAAACAAGAGTGTCTTTGAATGTTTCTTGCAATGCGACAAAATAAAGTATTTTACTATTGTGGACATATTCCACTGCAAAATTACGTCGTCCCAAAAATATATGAATGAGACTAAGAAAAAACAAACAAACGAAAAAATTACAATACGAGCCTAGTTTGGCTGTAGTCAACACATCCATAAACCAAAACAACAGCACACGAATGATTCCATACTGAATTAGTCAACAATAAATAAAGGAAGATAAAATAAACATCCAAAAATAAAAGCAGAAATACAAAACAAAATAATATGTAAAACTTAGTACACCACGATTAAGACAGTACAGACAATACTGGGACGAAGACAATCATGGACAGAAGACAGAATAACAACGAGAACGTCACAGACAACAGAATAGACAACGTAACGATGAAGACACGAAAGAACAGAATATTTCTAAAGACCGACTTTTCACAACGTTTCAGACAAGAGTATATCACGCTACATTTCACCATTTGTCTTTGCATAATATTCGCATCTACTGATTGTGATACCTACACGTGCCACTCCTGAAGTTTGATACAATCCGCGTAATTGAAGTGCTCTTTGTTCTCTAATGACAAAACATGAGACCCACGTCGTCATTTCCAGATTTAGGATTTCAAATGATACGCTCAAATGTGTCCTTTAATTTGTATGCTCACAAGTGAATCAATGTCTTCCAACATGCTAACCATTCCTCGGTGTGAATTAACATACAAGATTGCAGCTAAATGCTCCAAACTTTAATTAGGCGCTGTTATGCGCCATGAACCCCAGCTAACACGGATATGCTTAAGTCTTTTTATCTGAAACCGACCACATGTTTTGGAGTTTTTGAGGTCTGGGATAATTTTCATGAAGTATCATGAGCCTATTACAGCGTCAGAGCTGGCTTGTGTATGCAAATGTCACATTTTTTGACGGGTAACCGATCGCTTGTGTCCCTTTCATGAATAAAAATATTTTGAAAAACTGAAGAAATGTAAAATAAAGAAACTTCCTCGTGTTACATCCAGGCAAGAATCTCCGTTGGGAAGAACCAAATAATATTTTTTTAAGTATTCACAAATTTCCTCACTAACATGCACATACACCTAACATATTCTCCTAATTATCACGACTGCTTCCTTGGAAATGTTAAAATCGGAATAATTAATGCTAATGCGCGGGAAAATACAGCGGAAGGTAGCCTTGTTAAAGATTTTTAAGTGGCATAATATTTAAATCGTGACGGTGTATAATTTCCCGTCCTCTTGTAAATTAATAACGTTTAATTTTTCGCCGCTGCTACTGGTGAAACATGAGAGCCTACCATGGCGGGGCGCTTCTTCAAGCAGACTTTTAATTGGTGCAGAGCCGAGGTGATGTCATGCAGCGTCCAACGGCGTGGCAGAATTCTTCTGGCTGAACGATGGCCGCCGCCAGTGAGGCTAAAGAGCAATTAGTACTTCCTCCTTTTCTGAAACCTCCTTCGACCGCCATTTTGTTTGTGGGAGCTACGTGGTGTAGTGCTGGAGAGCACATCAGTCTTCAAAAACTCGAGTAAAATAAAGTGGCCTGACGCATCTTAGTATGAATATAAATACGGTGCCGTTTATGCTGTTTCAACCATATATTGTTTTGTACATATCAAATATATATTTAATCTTATATACAGGTTGCCTCCTACATTACGGGTTAACATTGTACACATGCTTAGAAACTGTATCAAGATAAACAAATTGTCTGATATTGGTTGAATGGGACGGCAGCCATGACGTCCACCCCACAGGAACGGCGCGGCGGCCAGAAGAGATGGATATTGTTGACCTTTTCATCTCGCCAGAAATTCAGTTTTTTTTTTTAAATTGCGTACCAGTGGAAGTCTTTAATCATTTACGTGGAATTTCCGAAAGCTAAATTTTCTCCGGTATGGCCTCTGCATAGCCGCAATATTATACATACATATGCATTTAATTTTCATTTAGAATTACTACACAAAGAAGAGCTGTCACGGCAACTAGGATGTAAACGCAGAAGAGCTGCTTCAAATAAATAAAGAAACATACGCGTATCAAAACACGGCTACAAAACTCTCAACTATAACGCTCAATATGACTCTGCGAAAAAGGACATTGTGTGAATCTGCAACCGAATAAAATAATATATTAAACACGTGTAAGTTATAGCCATATAAATATACACACATATATACACCCTACTGAATAACGTCTGCGTACATCAAGAGAATTTTTTTTTCCTCTTTGGTACACAAATGCTGTTTAGTCTCAATATTGATACTACTGTGACCTTTGCTGCATATTTTTAATTTGGTGATAATTACACGACTTATTTCTTTTACGCATATTCAACCATTTTCACAGAAAATGATTCTATAAATTATATATATATATATATTTATTATACCGATTTTTTGTGCCACTCAACAGCCGAGGCCAATAACAGAGTGAAACATACAAAAAACATATAACATTACAAATGACATACAAAAATGGGATTATTATACAAGCAACAGTAACACAAACACATAGACCGACAATACTTACACAAAAAAAAAAAAACACAGAATGAGGAAAGACATTACCAAAAAGAGGGGACAATGTACCTCGATAATTATATATAACCACCTAGACCTAGTGTAACTGTTTGTAAAGAAAAACAGATTAAACTTTTATAATGTCTTGATAAATTTTGGAATGTGATTTTCCTTCCAATTAAGGGATCAAACACACTAAATGATTTATTATATATTAAAACACATCGTTTAACTAGGTCCACTTCTTTATTAGTTGTACCAAAAGTACCACTACTTCTATGGTTGTAATTTGGAACTCTAAGACAGATATATTTACTAATGGCAGAACATGAGTGATATGAAAGAAATGAATTGATTAGAAATAAAGCATCATATATAGAACGTCTTGTTTCTAAAGTGTGAGTTTTGAACTTTTTTAGCTCACTATTGTAGTCAAAGTTAGAATTATTAGCTGGGAACCTGTTAAATA
>PNEQ01127548.1:0-52962 GCA_003012365.1 Medauroidea extradentata | reverse complement strand
ATAGAGTTCCAAATTACTGAACAGTATTCTAATTTTGATCGTACGAAAGAATAATACAAACAAAGCAAGGAGTCCGGTGTAGTTGCAGGATATGTAATTGATTTTGCACAGAGCTATTAACTAAGTTGTCCACATGATTATGGAAGTATAATTTGCAATCAAGTATCACTCCAAGATCACGGATACAATCAACTCGCTTAATTTCATGTTTTAAAATGAAGTATTTGTTTGTAATCATATTGGTTTTCCTTGTAAACGAAATGCATACAGTTTTTTTTCTAAATTAAGAGACATTTGGTTATTTAAACACCAATTATACACTGCTAGAATGTCATTCTGTAGATCAATATAATCACTCCTATTGCTAATGTTCTTACATAATTTCAAATCATCCGCATAGAGGACTGGCTTAGAACTTTTTATAACACGACTTATATCATTAATAAATATATTAAAAAGTATAGGCGACAAATTACCTCCTTGTGGAACACCTGATGAAACATGATAGGAAGTGGAGAACTTTATTTCAAGTCTTACCGTGAACATTCTATTTGAAAAATAGTTAGCAAACCACTTAATATATGTTGTGTTTAAACCTAAATTAGAAAGTTTATTCAAAATTATGGAGTACTGACACGTGTCAAATGCTTTTTTTAAATCAAAGTATATTACATCAATTTGGTTTCTAGATGTAACATTTCCATATAAATTATTTACAAAACTAAACAAATTTGTACATGTGGTTTTACCAACTTGAAATCCGTGCTGATTGTTTGATATAGTATTTTTGGTATACAAGGTTAAATGTCTGTGAACAATTTTTTCAAATATTTTCGAAAAGCAACACAGCAATGATATTGGTCTATAATTGCTTACTATCTGTTTATTACCTTATTTAAGAATAGGTATGACTATTGCCTTTTTCCACAAATTGGGATATGAAATGGAATTCAAACTGTAATTATAAATGTGAGTCAATATCGGTGTATACTTGTCAATACAACCTTTAATGATAAAATTCGGTATTCCATCAATTCCTGTAGCTTTGGTGTTCTTAAGTCTTTTGGTAGTCCACATGACTAGATTTTCAGTTACATAAGGAACGGATAGATTTAGATAACTTAACTGATTGTCACTTTGATTGTTTGTACTGCCACTTCCTTGGATGTACACCTCTGCAAAGTATTTAGCAAACATATCGGCAAGAAGTTCAGGATCCTGAACCAAATCACCGTTTGAACTTAAAGTTATTCTCTCGCGGTAACCATCATTCATTGTTTTTATATATTTCCAAAATTTATCAGGACTACTTTTTAATTTATCATTGATACTAGCTTGCCATTTCCTTATGTCGGCTTTGATTTTTTCTTTTACTAATTTTCGCATCTCAGAAAAACGAGAGTAATGCTCAAGTGTTTTGTGTTTTTTTTTGTATAATCTGAATAGACGTTCTTTACTTTTTAATAATTTAATAAGTTCTTTAGAAAACCACACTGGATATTTGTTTTGTGAAAATTTCGTTACTGGTATGAACTGATTTATAATTGTTTGTGTGTTTTGTGTAATGTACTTCACCATATATATATATACATACATACATGTGCATCAAGTCCAACCTTTACTTTATTTTTAAGTGATCTAACTAAATTTTCTGGTACATAAAATAATTTTATAGTGTTATTACTTCGCCACAATGTCATATGAAAGTTACAGTATGGTAGAAGTAAATTATTCATTTAACTATCACAAATATGTGCGGAAAAATCTTACATGTGCAAGTAAAACACTTAGAAGATTTAAGTTATGTAGATAGAAATATTACTTAAAGTATTATATTAAACAATACTTTAAAGTATCACTACCATTATCAGTAATGAAATAAAAGTAAAATAATGAGAAGATTATGAAACTGATTTTAGAATGCATGTTTTACTTAATCGTATTGGTATTGACAGTTTTCTTAAACGAATTGCAGTTTATAAGATGACATATGAGGGAAATTAAGTTTTCGCGCCTACATTTAAACATTTGTTTATACAAAAATATGGTTTTAATATACAACGTTTTGAATGTTCGTGTGGACACCAACACAACAATTTTCCTTTACATTCTAGTTCAGAATATGATAGTGAAATTGTGAAATAATGTAATTCATATGCTGCTGAGAAGCTTAGGTGATTCAAATCGGTTCACTCATTAGAGTGTTTTTTTAGGCAATTATTCCCATTCCGAAGATTGCACTGTTTTAGTGACATTGAATAATATTTTATAGTGATTTTTTACACTATATGAACGCTAAGATTTTGTTTCGTGCAAAAAAAAGTAGTAGGATTAGTAGACGGTCATTCTAATCTCTAAGACCTGAAATTATTATTTTCTGGAAATGTCATCATGTAATTTGTGCAATGTTGAATGCGCTGTTAGATACATACATGTTAATAATTTTGCTTCTTTATGTTAAACTCAAAATTTCCGAGAATGTTGTACATATAAATTCCTGTAAACGACAGCGATACATGTTATTCAGTGGAAGCTATCTGCTTCGTGAATAATTGAGCGTTTTATAGAACAAACGTTTATGAAACCATTTACGTTAGTTCATGCCTCTTGACGTAGCTACATATTGACTCGAGCACTTAAAATACTGTTGCCAAGTAGCAATACAAATTTATTACCGCTTATAAATATCTCATTAAATGTGTAATGTTTGAGTAAGTGGCAAGTGAACTAGGTTTCTATTAATTTTACACGCGTCACAGTAAGACTCGTAATTGTAACTTATTGATGTTGCCAGCTGTACCAAGGGTGTTCCGTCAACGACGCAGGAATTCAATCCATTAAGTCCGTGACACTGTTACACTTTAAGTTTGCCCGAGGAAGTATTCTCAACGGCTGGATCGAGGAACTCCGTCAGGACTCTCCAAAATGCTGCAACTACGCGGTGGAAGCAGTGTTCTCGAGCGAGGACAAACAGTCGGGTGTGTTCACCCCTACACTCCCGCAGGGAAAGAAGCGGTCGGCGTGTTGTCGGCGGTCGAAACAAACACGGGGACGACTTGCCGCGATGTTGTAAGACCGTGTACCCCCGTCGGGGTTGAGATTCCGTTTAGCTATGGAAATTTGAGGCCTGCGGGTGTCGCCCTGGATCGTTGGTCTTCGTCGACCCTTCTGTGTTGTGTCGTGTAGCCGCTGTCTGGACGCTAGTACTGCGGCCTGATTGTCAGCCCGCGTACCTTTGATACAGGAAAGTTTACCAATAATTTCAATGCTTAAGTAATATTTATGTTTGTACGAGGTATTGTTTGTTATATATACATGCATTCTGACAGTTTGTTACAGTACTGAAACTTTTTTTTTAGCTTTTATAGTTTCTGAATAATCTCATGCCGAAGTCCACATTTGCATAGAACGATTTTATACAAGGAATGAAAACCAACTGACATAATCGAAATGAAATAATTCACACTGAAGATAGTCACATGCTACGTCAATATATATAAAATGAATTTTTCTGTATTTGTAAAAAAAATGCTTAGTTGAAAATTTAAAAAAAAAAAAAAACATCTGAAATTTTACAAAAATATAAAGGAAAGAGTTTAATGCGGTGGTTAATACATATCTTGACGTAGCCTGTGATACTGTTCTACAATGTGAATTAACTAATTTCTCTAAGCCAGTTGGTTTAACATTCTAGTGTAAAACAGAGTACTTTGAATCGCTTTTATACAAAACCTCTAAAAGAAAAAAATTCTTTACTCTGAACTAATAGTAGCAATGTACGTCTACAAAACAAGCCATATCTCAAACAAATATAAAAATTACTAATTCAATATTAAAATTTTTGGTGTACTACCCAACTTACGCTAGTCCTTGGTTCATTGCACTAATAGATTTTCTGAGCTATGACGGGTTTTCTCTGCTATCATGGATTCGTCCGTTTCCGTTCGATTACTTCTGTTTCGGGGAATGTACCAAACTATTTAGCTCTGCAGAGTATGGATAAAAGCTTTACAAATTAACTGTGCTAACAGGTGACAACAAAGTTATTGTCTTACTAGTCTGACTACATTAGCAACAGACACTGGCTCACTGAAGTTAACAAAACGACAACAACTTTCTATCAAAGGGGAAAATAACTAAAAAAGTCTCCCGTCTTCCTGATTTATGAGAATAATCTGACACGTTCAAATCTTATCATGTGAAAAGGACTATATTAAACGAGCCACTTTTTTTTTTGCCAACTCACAATTACTAGTATTGTCTAACCATACATTTAAATTATTGCATTTTTGCGTTGACAAGTGGTGTATTAAGTATAATGGTGTAATTTAACAAAGGGCAATGAAAAACAGTCTGACGTCGTTTGGTTTTACAAGTAAAAATTATTTATGAGTAATTACGAAACATATAAAAATAGCTCATCTTCGTTCCCCAAATAATATTAATAACTGGATTTTTAATATAAAATATATTTCATATTATAAATCTAAATGATAAGAACATTAAACTAGTAATCGTACTATTATTGCAAAAATATCGTCTCACTAGAGTCTTCTCATTATAACTGCATTGAATTTTATGATAAACGTCACTGAAATGAATGCTATGCGATATTTTGGAAAGCAGCACTAAACTGCTCAAACTGAATTGAAAATGTAGCTCGCGTGAATTTGTTAATAGTAGTAAGCTTACTAAAGGCCCCTTCACCTCCAGACACTTTCACTGCGATGATGCAGAAAATTCTTGAATATATGCACGCCTTAGAAAAACTAGTTTCCAACTGAAGTCTGTAAACATCATTTGAAAGATTAAATTGACTACACTAAGATAATAACGAGCTTGCAAATTGCCTTTCTGGAGAATAATTGAGGGATAAAATGATGCAGAGAAACAAGGTGTGTTTGCATAACTGCTGTGAGCAATCAGTAACATTTTTATTACTTAGTTTGCAAAAAAACTAGGTCACAGCGGTAAAAGAAATATGGACTCCAGGTGTATGTTTATTCAGGTACAAAGAACTATTTTCTA
Source organism: Medauroidea extradentata (assembly GCA_003012365.1). Classification (NCBI taxonomy): domain Eukaryota; kingdom Metazoa; phylum Arthropoda; class Insecta; order Phasmatodea; family Phasmatidae; genus Medauroidea; species Medauroidea extradentata. The sequence continues at coordinate 47,934 of PNEQ01127548.1, read as the reverse complement.
GGATATAAAATTAAAATAAATAACAATACAACACTAAAACATGGCAAAAATTGCTATTTTTTTTTACGTTTCCTTGAATGCTACGTTTAATTTTTAGTGAGTTTTATGTCCTGTGAATAGAAAAATTTCTCTTTACTGTACGTGTAAATGTGTTTATTATATTAAAATAAATGTTAGAGATACGAATTACAAAACATACTATTTATAAATCAACAATTTTAGGCAAGGCACACACAGATCATTGTGTATCATCTGATGTACAGAATTATATAAATTCTGTAACAAACCAACATTACAAAAATAAATACAGAAAAAAAACATATTTTTTAAACTAGGCATTAATATTTTTATATTGCATTAAAATTTATTTGGAAATTGACAGCGTCAGAGGGAACACCAGAAGATATTAGGCGAGGGGGATGTTGCGATTTTGTGCCATTGACTTCCGCAGGAGCGACGGGTCAAAACAGTACTCAGTCCTGCACCTATGTGAGTTGGTATAAAATTTACCCTTCTGCTAAGCTGGGTGTCGAACCCGGAATCATTACACCACCGGCCAGCAAAATCTTTAACAACTTTTTAACAATTAAAATGTTAGTTTCCTTGGTCAGGCCGCAACCACGTCGACGAGCCATCCACATCCCTCTTTAACAACATTTTTATCAAACAATCCCCTAGTTGAAATATTTTTTTCTGTCACTATGACAATTCAAATACTCTAACAGACATACACAAATATTACACCCAGCTAGACCTGGGAAGAGAACCCGGATCCCTTCGCAACAAAGACGACCTCTCAATCGAGCTGCATAACCTCTGGTGAAAGCTCTCCGTTTAAATGAATGAGCAAATTAACAACCACCAGTCCCTGAATAAATAATTTTTAAACATATTTCCTATTTTACGTTGTAAAATAAGCCATGTAAGACGTTTGAAAACATAATCGATTTTTTTTTCAGAGTGAGGCCATATCTGTGAATTTAGTTATGTAAATAATAATATAGCGTTTATTCACATCCCGTTGGAATAAACTTTGAAGCTGCATGTAACTAATACTACTAGCAACGAAAATATATCTAAAATTACACGCTGAACAATGTAAATTGTAAGTAGAGTGAAATGAAGATTAGTTAATAGCTGATGCAATAATTTAGGTTACTGATGACCACGATACCTTCTCTCCGTGGTTAAAAGTATTTTAACACTTAAAAATACAATTTCAAACCTAGGTATATAAAAACAATTGCGAAAAATTGGAAAATTTAACGTGCGGATTCACAGATCATTCCGGCTTCTTTTTGGGAAGGTTAAATAATCTGCAGCAGCCTTTTGAGTTGCGTTAGAAGAGCACTTTAACAAAGCGTACTAGTGTTCATCCATCGACGTTAACAGCATATATATATATATATATATATATATATATATATATATATATATATATATATATATATATACACACATTAGTAAATATGTCTGTCTTAGAGTTCCAAATTACAACCATAGAAGTAGTGGTACTTTTGGTACAACTAATAAAGAAATAGACCTAGTTAAACGATGTGTTCTAATGTATAATAAATCATTTAGTGAGTTTGATCCCTTCATTGGAAGGAAAATCACATTCCAAAATTTAGCAAGACATTATAAAAGTTGAATTCTGTTTTTCTTTACAAACAGTTACACTCGACCTAGGTTGGTTATAGATAATTATCGGGGTACATTGCCCCCTCTTTTTGTTAATGTCTTTCCTCTTCCTGTGTTTTTTTTTGTGTTAGTATTGCCGGTCTATGTGTTTGTGTTACTGTTGCTTGTATAATAATCCCATTTTTGTATGTCGTTTGAAATGTTTTGTGTTTTTTGTATGTCATTTGTAATGTTATATGTTTTTTGTATGTGTCACTCTGTTATTGGCCTCGGCTGTTTAGTGGCACAAAAAATCGGTATAATAAATAAATAAAAAAATAAAAAATATATATATACACATATATATATAAGAAAAGTGCAACAAAAAAAATAACACCGACTTAAAAAAATCTACACTGAAAAAAATTGCACTAGAAAGTAAATAATAATTACGTTATTTTAGGCTACTTATAATTCAATCAATTTGTTAGGACAGTAATATACAATTATTGTTATTTTTGGAGTCGGTGCCAGCCAAGGTTAACAAACAACGTGTAACGAAATAGCGTAGGTATATTTATAATTTACTTAAATATAACGTGGACTGCAACTAAGCATTTCTTAATCGACGCAAAGAGAGTAGTCACGCGGTGTTGAACATCACGGGGCTCAGTGGCGGGCGTGTACGGCGGGGCTTGGAGGGAGGACAAACCCGTGAGGGCAGACGTCGTTGACAGTTGAGTCCGATATCTACATTTTCGATGCGCTTGTATGTTATAAGTTTTCTCTAAATATTTTCGATTGTGGTTTCTTGATGCTCAGAATCGTCTTAAGGTATTTCGATTTGTTTTACACGTCTGTGTTCATTTGTCAATAGATTTTCGAGGTGTCGCTTTTAAGTCCCTTTTTTGTTTATTTTTGTAAATTAGTTTATTTAAGTTTATTTGTGATTAAGGTGACGCCTCAGGCAGTTGGGTTCATTTGTAAATTGGTTAAATTAGGTATTGCTGCATTATCGAACTAACGTAACTTTAAATATATTTTGTCAAATTTGCAAAATTTCGAAAAATTTCTTAAAAGCTTGGCTGGAGCCGACTCCAAAAATAGCAATAATTGTATATTGCTGTCCTAATAAATTAATTATATTGTAAGTTGTCTAAATTTAACGTAATTAAGTTTTTTACCTTGTACTGAAGTGCCGTTAAAAATTTTTATTTTTTTATTATTTTACGGAGTTCCATATGCATGCTGTTTGTAGTTAAAGAGTTCCGTTTGCCCATTTGCAGTCCAAGTAAGTCCAGAAAGTTCTTGACCATAGTTAGGTACCTACCTAGTTTTGGATTTTCATAAACTTACCAATTTCTTAATCACTATATACATTTCCTATTCGACGTTGAGGAGTTCTCTGGTGTAACCTCGAAAACTAAGGTCCAATGCCAATGAAATTTAAATGGGACACCTTTGAATATATCCCCTTTCCAACAAAAGAAATTCCAAATCTGTTTATAAATGACGGAGTTCAGAGGTAACAAACATATAAACCTATTCCTATTTTTGAAGTCGGATAAGAAGTTCGAAAACATTTTACAGTTTATTTAAAAGCCTTCTGTAAACAGTTCTTTGCAAAAAGCGTCTTCGTGGCTAAACAAATCGGGCAGAAATAACTTCGCTGTTGCGGCGTATGTAAAACCTACTGTTGATGCATTTATTAAGTTTAGGTTAATTCTGCAAGGTTGGTAAGACAATGTGTTTTCGTATGGAAATTTTGGCAGAGGGTAAAATTCTGATGCTTGTGGCGCTATTAATGCTAACTGGTGAAATAAAATACAAACTCGTAGTAAAATTAAATTTAAGTAGGCTTGGCAAAGAGAGAAGTCATTTAATTTGAATGTGTAAAACAAACCTATTTTGACATACAAATTATGAACCTAATATTACTTTAAATTTACGAAAGCTCTGTGATAGATCAGATTATACCTTGTACCGGTACCAACGCTCGAGCGACCAAAATTTTCCCTGCGCCAAACCTTAAACATTTATTTATCCAACCTGTAATAGAATTAACCTTAGTTAAGTCAATGAGAGCACTTTATTTTAACTATCACTTAAGATTTACCACCTCTTTGAATGTGAATGACGACTGACATTCCTTAGTGAATTCAGTCCCAGAAACAAGCGATGTATATCTATATAGTATATCTATAAACGTAAGAGAACAAAAATTAAGTATAACATACGATCGCTGGATTCTCACTCGTTGCAATATGTGTAAGAATATCCTTTCGCAAATATGTTACGTCAACGAATGAAATATAATTGGTACAGTAAATAATTAAGAAGTAAAATACTCTCAATTTTCTTCCCGCTTTTTATAAACTATAATTGGCTTCAATTATAATTCAAAGGTTGCTTGTTATGTACACTGGTCCTTTAATGACAAGCAATAACGACTTTTCATTTTTCATGGACACATAGATTTTCTCTGTCCACATACGCTAAAATAAAACAGTTGATGCACGAATCTCAGCGTTGCTCATTTTTTAAGCATAGATTCATATCATTTGGATTGGAGCCCCACTAGGCACGATACACTATTTGTATGTTAAACAAATATACTTCGGAAACTTATAGCCAAGTTTATTTTAGGACACTACTGATAAAATATCGTATAGGCCTAATTAAAAATAATTATTATTTGAAACGTTCAAGTTCAATTTATATTCATATGTTTACAATGCACATCTGTAGTCATATGTTCAAGTGGAAAATTATACTTACATGTTTGTTGGAAATGTGCGGGACAATTATTTATTCGTATTGCTATGCAACTAATATCGGCAATAGCCTAGCGCCTCGGAGCGCGCGGAATTCAAATATTCGCACTTACATTTGCTCCTGCAAGTTGTCAAGATGTCACTTCCGGATACATGTTCTCTGTCAGAAACTGCTTGTTTCTGTATAATTAACTATCGATTCAACATACTATTACTAATTCCTGAACAATCTGTGAATTTCATTAATAAGTTACAATTAAAATAATGCCCTATTATTGGTAACTTTTCATTTTAAACAAAACTCTGCAACATGTCTTTTTCCAAAAAGAAATTGTAGTTACTGCGAGGTAGAAAACAGTTTTCGTGTAAAATATATTTTCTTGATTTATTTGAAAAATACCTAAAACTAATCCTAAACTATGTTAGGTTTTGAACACTGAATCAATAGTTAACTAACTGATAGCGAATTTATAAAACTGAAAATATTATTATAAATTCACTCTGATCCGTGCTTAGTATTTGTGTTTAGGGGGTCTCAAACCCGGGAGCGCTATACAGTAAACTAATCCCTCCAATAAAGCGGGGGGTCCGAGGGTCCACCCTTGAAAATAATTAGATTTTCAACGTTCATAATGGTGCTATTTAAGCAGTTTCTTTATGGCAAGTGGATCTTTGCCCCATGTAATCCCCATCCGGCTACGTTCATAATTTACACGTATTTTGTGTTCCTTTTAAAATAACGATATTTACCTCGATTTAACTCTTTCATGCTAACACTATTGTTTCAATCAATTTTTGATACTTAAAAAATTCTTATACATACTTTTCAACACGTAACGCCATAAAAATGTTTTGTCGCCAGTAAGTTTATAGCTACTAATATTTTAACCTAGGTTGAGCAATTTTCAGTGTTTTTTTTTTTATTTGCACAATTCCTTACAATGTTCTTGCTTTGCTTTATAAAGAGATACACATAAATATTACTGCCATTAAACTAAAAATTATAAATTTTTTACAGCGTACATGAGCAGTAGAGTTGCGGAGAGTCGGGACAGATTTCTAAAAACATGCCAATTATTAGGCATACTTGTTGGAAAATAATTAAAAAAAAAAAAAACACCGTCACAGTAATTCGTCTGTTACAACCGGAACTACAGATTATTAGTAGTCTACCCTCCGTAGTATTCACGTGTATTGCGCGTAGTAGCTAATATTTAATTAAATTGAATGGCCTATATTTACACCAGATTACTATCTTGGCCAAAACCAGGCTGAGTGACTACAGCTTCCCACGCGTAAAGCAGTCCTGAGTCTATTCCTACAACATTTAGCGACGGTCAGAGGCCTAGTTGGAGTCATAACAAAACACACCTTGAATATGAGAGGGTAATCGTGTAGTGTAAGTAGCAAACGTGGTATGAAGACTGATGATTTACCTTTAGCACATCCACTGATGACTTATCGATCGACACGTAACGTCAAAAGTGCATTAAATATTGTAAGTTATTAATTCCCTGAGAACATTAAGGTTGTACAACAACACATAACTCCCGTGCAACATTATTATTTATAGGTGGTCGTATTTGCTTTTCGGATCGTCTACATTGATAGGTTTACAATTGACTATGGGTTTCTAGCCACCACTCCCTGAAGTTAAGGAGCATAAGATCACACGACATCATTTCCACATGTTTCTGCCGCTAACTTTGTAAACTACGATACTGATTTTAAGAAATACAAGTAAAGAGAAAAAAGGGAGGAAACATTTTGGGCTAAATGTAGGATTCTCACAAAGAAGACTACGTAAGATTTCTTTCTTCTGTCTGTGGCCCTGTTTTGAGCATCTTGGTATGTAATTTGATGCAATGATACTGCTACACTCTAAAAAATTGTTTGTAAATTTACCAGACGTGCGTATAGGAGCACTAAGAAAGTAGGTATGGTAGAATAGTTTCCCAGACATCCATGGTAGCGCTCCTAAACCTAATTATAAAACAGTCAAATGTATACTAAAGTTACCAGACTTGTATTGTAACATTTGTAAACGTTTCTCATATTTACAAGACGGAAGTATTGTAACTGTCCCATACTGCGTCTGGGATAATAACTTCCTAAACATTTGAGGAAGTTTTTTTACAGTGTACCTAGCGGCATAAAGCAGAATTCTGTCAGTGTAGGTTTGATAACTTCCTGATCCGTGTGTCTACTACGATATAAGAAAAAACTTATTTTAGTGCCTTGTCTTCGACGAGCTAACAAGAGACGTTTCAAGCCATCTCTGTGGCCTGATCGGAGATTTCCAGAGGGAAAAGAAGCTGTGTCGGACACGGATACCGCATTAGACACTACCTACTAAAACAGGTTTTTGATGGACTATTTAGCATCTTTACTACTGTAGATTGAGAGATAGTGACATTTAGTACGCCAACCCTTCGTGCTGGCTAGAGCGCAAGTTTAATCTTTCTGGTATTCAACAGTAGGAAGATTAACAACAAGATTTCTGGTCGGAAGGAAATTTAGTTTTCGTAATGCGTTTTCATTTTTTTAATGTAGCCTAAGGTATTAGTGGCGAAGCGTATCAAAATGAACAGAAAATAAAAAAAATTCTATTTTACCTACTGTACACTTTTATATTATAGGGTATGTTTATATCTTTCACAGTACGAATATTTAAATAATATTCTTATGATAATTTAAAATACAAATTAAGACTTTTCAACACTGGATTATGTATTAAGGCAAAACGTTCCTATATACACAGTTTTGTGAGTACTAATTTTTACAGCCGGAAAGGAAGCAAATGTATATTAAAACCCCTGCGTATATACGTTGAAAAAATGTTTCTACCATATAGCGTAATATTTAAAAGGGGAAAAAATAACATTTCTGTAATTTATCAACTTCTAAAAAACGTAAGTAGAAAATTACCTGTAGTGCCATTATTTTGGTTTTTAAAAAAGGCAATATAGACAAAACCAATTTCAACAAATTTATTTGGAAATTTTCTGATATCAGCTCCCTTTCAAGGCATAAAAAAATAAAATATAATAGTACCTGCAAAAACAGCGTAAATATAAACTTGTGGCCTTCAGATAGCCGCTGCCCAGGACACATAGTAGAGTGTAGAGCTTCTGCCGTTACTAGATTATTCTAAAACTACTCATCACACGTAAGTGAAGTCTGCTGAAAAATAACAATAAAAGAACGTTAGACATTCACATACCCATTTAAAGTTCGTCAGTACTAAGTAAAGCATATTTTCCAGCGGCCGAAAATGAGAGATTATGAGTTCTATTTAAGTATGTAAATCACGGCGCGAAATCATTTACAAAGTATAGGTATGTATATTACGGCTTTATCCTTAATAATACGTCATACAATGGTAGGGTCACCACTTAAAGTCTAATACTGGCGGCGAGAAGACTGCATGCCAATTCAATGACTAGCGTCTAGAGGCTATGGAGAAACATGTTGCACGTTATTTCTTGTTCTTACCACTTCAGCACGTATAGGCCTCGAACGCCCGAAATACGTTCACCCAGAGAGCCACCTTAAGCATTAAGTTTTAGGTCCAGGATTGACGAATTCCGAACAATTTTTCCTGCGGAGAGCGACGTCTCGTTACAGCTCGTTATACACTGCACGGCTGCCTAGGTTTATAGAATATTCACTGTAGAGTAATCATTTAAAAAGTCTTGATAATTTCTTTCTAGCCAATTTGCAAATTTTCGCTATGAGTAAGAGATTTTGGTCAGCGCTTAACATCAAGGCCTTCAGCGCTTAACATCAAGGTCTTCAGCGCTGATGAAGAGTGACATGAGGTAAGTATGGAGCAGCGCCGGATTGAAAGGGTGGGAAAACCTGCCGACGAACGGAATCGTCTGGCACGATTCCCACACACGAAAATCCGGGGACCAACCTCGCCGGGAATCGAACCCGGATCGCCTTGGCGGGAGGCGAGAGGTTTAACCCCTCGACCACCGCGGCTCCATTGCCTAAGAGAGTAGGTTGTATTTCTCTCAAGTGGTAACGTCTAAAGGCATAGTAAAACAATTTAGCTCAAGTCTAGATTTATAAGTTCTCAAGTTACTGTTAACCACCTATAAACCTACTGACAAGACTCTGCCTCCAGCAATTAAGTCCTGAAAAACCACTACAGTTTACAAGAACGAAGGAAAAAATCTACAATTACAGAATCCACAATTCGTTTTTGACAAAATATAGTTCTGGCTTATTTCATTGTTTACTTCTCTCGTGCCTTGATACTTTGTGTCGCGAGGTTCTAGTGAATCGGCAATGTTAACTAACAATGGCGTTTGCCGAAAACGAAATAACACACACCAACACACACACACACACACACATATATATATATATATATATATATATATATATATATATATATATATATATATATAGTTAAATTTGTTATACGTTTTGTTGTAAGAACCATTAAAATATCATAAAATAAATAAGTGTTGGAAATTTATGCAAGATATTAGTGAATCACTGAACTTATCGCCTTAACTAAATGTCAAAAAAGTGCTTGAAAACTAAGCTGTGTACTGAATAATATGTGTCACTAATACCTCGTATTCAAATTAAGTTTCCGTTCTCTAAATCTAAAATAAACTGCTGTACCTTTTTAAGTGTCTCCGTGGTAAAGTTTGCGATTTATTTTTATCTGACAGCAGATAATATCAATTAGGTAAAATACACGATACAATTTTTCTGCTTTTCTCTCTCGATTAACTCCATAAGAAAATTAAAACCTATGTCTTTAAATTGAGAGTATATTTGTCAGGTTAGTTTTAAGAAGTTTTGCTGGAACCAACGCAAAGGATTTATTTCCTTTGAGCGGTTTAGATTTCTTAAGATAGTCGAATTCGTATTGGAGATGTTTAATTACATACAAAGGCTTGTCAATTATTTTTCCTTATGTAACGTTTTTTTGACCATCGAATGTTTGTGTAAAACAAAATTTATTTATATTTTTATTGGATTTAGCAAATGTTTCTTTTAAATATCTGGCTTCTTAATTACTACACTAGGAATAATTCTGGAACACTATTTCACACTTCTTCGACAAGGAAAGAAGTACTTCATTTCAAAGACTTCGACTAATGTACCGAGCGTTCCTTTCAGTAGTAGTAACATCAGTTTAGAACAACAAGCTTATGAGATACAAAACTGGATGCAAGGACCTTACTATAAATGCTTAGTTCTTCCACGATTTTTTTCGATATTAAATATACCTACATAATAAATCTTTTTTAAAAATTTATATAAACTAAATCATTACGATACTATTAATCCACAATTGCTAAAAGATTGAGAGAAATAGCTTTGTAAATTCATAATTATTTGTATATATTGTTACACAGCCAGTTAAGAAATTTTTTTTACTAGTTTACTGGGGGCATTTTTTCACAACGTGGCCCTAAAATCTAACTTACTTAAATCATTTAAAGAAGAAGTTTACGAATTTTTTTAGAGTAACTGTATTAACATTGTCTATAAAATAGGTTTCACCACACCGGGGAAAATAAATTTCGAAACCGCGAACAAATGCTTAAAAACCGTATCGAGGTATCACCTTACGTAATTTTACATACATATCCCAGTAGTTAACTTCTGTTTCTGCGATAAATACGAGATTTTTTCTTCCTGGTTTAATTAAAAACTAATTTGAATTTTCACGAGAAAATTGAAATAATTTGTATTAGGACAGCAATAACAAGTTGTTATGATAGTTATAACACATCTCTTAGACAATTATTTACACACTGTCTCACATTGCAAAAATAATTGCTACCCAGAATGCTAAAACTTTATTCGCATTAAAATAAAAAAAAATAATTCTGAACTGATCATATTAAAAACTAAAATGTAATTATAAATACGCAAACAAATTACAAGCCATTGGTTAAAAATTACTATTCGGTTATGTGTCTACTAGAAAATAACTATTAAATGATCTGTTATCCTTTTAAAATATTACGGGTTTTGGAAATTTTGCTTTTTATGTAAATCGTTGCACGCAGAAGAATGTGGCAACGTTAAATTAACTGCTATAATTTTTTTCAGCTCAATTTAAGTACTAGGCCAACATAAAATATAAGGTGTACACAAATAATTTTTAAAATACTGTATGTGTCCTTTTGAGGGACAAAACACTACGGCCACTTTTTCTCAAAATCCTCTTATTACCATAATCATTACCAATGTTGTAATAACTTTCTGGTGCTATACGACACAAAGTGTGTGTTATGTCAAAACCCATACTTTCGGGTGCTCTCCTGAAAAATATGACTTTTGTGTCTTTGTGTCTTATGCTTCCGAGGTACAGAAATACACACATTTACCATTTTTCAAGAGAAAAAAGTGTGGAGAGGGGTGAGAATTCAGGGTTTCGTGAATCCATATAGTCGTTTTGAAAGTATCAGCATGCAATAATGATAGATGTTTAATTTTTTTTCAGGACCATCACTTTTTGATTCTTAATTTAAAGAGACAAACCCACATTTCGCTGAAAGTTTGAATACCTACTCTAATAAAGGTGCAGCTGCATAAATCTAAGTAAAGTCGAGAAAGAAATTTTTTTCAGTATGCATCATTACTCTTCACTCTACACAAGCAAATATTTAACACAAAAATTTAAAATTTTTGGAATAAATTGTACTGAATGTGTGGAGTATTCATACTGCATAGCACGCAACATTTATAAACATGAAAAATAATTAATGCAGTAAGTAATTTGAAAATCCGTATAGAATTGACACGGATGTCTACTCTCCACTGGCCAGCTCCGAGTCGTTAGAGGACATGCGTTTTTCGTCCGTAAGTATTACAGTAATACAACGAGGCCTATATCATGTCGACGCACACTTTACCCGTAGTAATGTCGTAGGATAGGACGTATTCGCTACTATATTACTGTAACGTACATGACGTTTAGGGCGAGAAATGCTTACACGCCAGGGACTCGAAGCTGTCACGCGAACAGACTGTCTTGCACTAAGAAAACAGTTATCATATAATTACAAATTAATAAAAATGTCACGAGTTGTTAATAACATAGAAAGGTCACATTATTAGTCATTTTAAAAAGAAGGAAATAAAGAAAAACTATCGCAATTTTTAGTAATACGATTGTAGCACGAATCATATTACATTCGTTCCCCACAATTAGTGCATTTAGCTGTGCAGAAAAATACCGGTAACATAAAACTGCATGTATTACGACTAGTATTAAATTCGTATTACATCATGACTTCGCTCCAAGTGCCAAATGTTATGTCATACGACTGTTTTACAACTATTACATTCGCACTACACATGTCGTGGATTTAGTTACGCAAAATCATACTGTTAGAGTAACATTGCAAGTTTAAATGTAATACGACTCGTACAACATTTGATACCTATTACATCATGTTATGCACTTCATGTGTCAATATTTCTATAATACGATCGTAACACAACTCTTATTAAATTCGTATTACCCATTTCCTACCCTAAGAAATGCACAACAAAAAATATGTCACAAAAGTTTAAAGTAATAGGAATGTAATACGATTAGTATTATATTCGTATTAGATCATATTATTCATACTAAGTTTTAAATTTTATGTCGTACGACTGTAACATAACACATATTACATTCGATTTACACATTAATTGCATTTCGCTATGCAAATTAAACACTAGCAGTATAAAATTGTATGCAACACGAATGTAATATTTATCGAATTACATTAGTTTTACATCAAGTTAAACACTTCATGTGTCAAACGTTATTTAATACGAATGTAACACGACTCATTATACATCAGATATTTTCACTTACTGCTCTAACAAATGCAGACGAATACCTTCAGCACAAAATGCTGGTAATACTACAGTAAGAATATAACACGTTTCACATTCGTAATGCATCATGTTCTGCGTTTCAACTACCAAAAATCTATGTCATATGACAGCAACAGGACTCTTATTACGTTCGTTTATCTCATTTCGTGCATTTAGACATGCAGAACAATGCGGTTGCTATAACGCTACATGTTTTACTGTTCTTGAGTCTATCTTACTTTAATACGTCTGTAACACAGCTGATATATTCGTATAACTTATTTACTGTCCTAAGAAATGCATAAGAACACTTATAGCATAAAGTCTATACAATTCTATAATACGACTTGCATTACATACTGTCCTTCTCTAAAATGCCAAATTTTATGTCATACGACAGTAACACACTTCATACTACCATCACACTACAAATCTCATGAATTTAGCTACGCATAACAATACTGGCAGAATCACACTATACGTAATACGAATTTACCTAATATGATTCGTATTACATTCATATTACATCATGTTCTACTCTTCACGTACCAATCTTCGTATAATACTATTTTAACACTACTCATACTACATTCGTATTACTAATTTTCTGCTATAATAAACTTAGGTCAATAATTATATACGACTCGTATTACATTCGCTTTACACAATATTCTTCACTCGAAGTGCCAAATTATTTTGTCGTAATAAGGTAAAATAACTCCAATTACATTCGTTATACTCGTTTCGTGTGCATTTAGGTATGTTGAAAAAAATACTGGTAGTATAACGTTACATGTAATACGAATGCAATACGACTCTTATTACAATCATATTACGTCGTGTTATTCACACTTTGTGTATCAAAACGTCATTTTATACTACTGTAACGCTACTCATATTTCATTATAATTACTCTTTTCGCTCTAACAAATGCAGAACACTTACAGCACAAAGGACATGCAATACTAATGTAATACGACTCGTATTACATTTGCATTGCATCATGTTCTGCACACCAAGTGCCATACTTTGTCATACGACAGTAGAACGATTCATACTACATTCGTACTACACTTTTCGTGCATTTAGCTATGCATTACAATACTGGTAATATAAATTTACATGGGATACTAATGTAATACGACTCGTATTACATTCGTTTCACATCACGTTCTACAGTTCATTTGCGAATCTTCCTGTAATATGACTGTAACACGACTCATATTGCATTCGTATTACCAATTTCCTGCCCTAAGAAATGCAAACACGAAGATAGCATAAAAATTGAAAGTAATAGGGTAAGAATGTAATTCGATTCGTATTACATCGCGTTCTTAATTAGAAGTGCCAAATTTTATGTTGTACGACTTTAACACGACTCATATTTCATTTGTTCTGCACATTTTTATTAATTAGCTATGTTACAAAATAATGGTTGTATAAAGCTACATGTAATACGACTTGCATTACATACGTATTACGTATTACTTAGTGTTGTGTACTTCAAGTGCCAAAAAATTGTGTCACACGACTACAACAGGACTTAATATTACATTCGTACTACTCATTTCTTGCATTTAGATATGAAGAAGAATACAGTTATTATAACTATACATGTTTTACATGTCATGGGCCAACCTTCCTTTAACACGACTGTAACACAACTCATATTATATTCACATTTATTTTTTCCCTGCCTTAAGAAATGCGGAACAACTTTTATAGCATAAAAGGCCATGCAGTACTAATATAATTTGACTTGTACTACTTTCGAATTTCATCATGTTCTGTAATATAATTGCAAAAAAAACCTTAGATTGCTGAAAAGCGACTTACATTACATTCGTAATACGCATTTCGTGCATTTAGCTATGCAGAAAAATTACTGATTTTATAACATGCATGTAATACGAATGCAAAACGATTCGTATTACATCACGTTAAACCCTTCATGTGCTCTTACGTCCTTCAATATGATTGTAACACGACTCATATTATATTAAATGTACTTATTTCCAGCTCTAACAAATGCAGAACAACACATACAGCATAAAAGGTCATGTAATACGAATGTATTAAAACTCGTATTACGTTCGTATTACATTATGTTCTGCGTTTAAAGTGCCAACGAATTATGTCAAACGACTGCAACAGGACTCATATTTCATTCGTACTACTCAATTCGTGCATTTAGATGTGCGGAGCAATACTTTTATTAAAACCCAACATGTTTAAACTTCACGTACTAAACTTCCTTTAATATGACTGTAACACACCTGAAATTATATTCGCAGTACTCCTTTACTGCTCTAACAAAGGCAAAACAACACTTACAGCACGAAAGTCCATGTAATAAGAATGTAATATGACTCTCAGCTGTGAAGAAAAAATTAAATAGACTCTTCTTACAAAGTATGTCGTAAATGTGCATAAATGGACCAATAATAATTATTTTGATGTTTACATTTTAATGTACGCAACGTTACTTTAGAAAATACTAAGGAAAACTTTTCGTCTGGAAAGAAGAATCAATTGCAAATATTTAGAACAACATCGTTGTATTAAAAAAAAAAGTTGTAACACAAACTATATCAATGACAAGAAACAACCTTTGTACAATAAAACACACGGATGTGACAAAAGAGTCTATTAAGTATATGTTTCTATTTTGGTTCAGCACACAAGACTTATAAATTGGTTGATATGTTATGTCTCAGACAAAGTAGGGGTTTTTATGTCCTCTGTTATTAAACTTAATGAAAATTATATTTTTGAAGTAAATATGTAACTGATAACATAAAGTGGCAAAATTGGTTTATAAACCGATTCTAAAAGCTTGACAACATTATATGACTTGAATGTCCTTGTTATAACATTAATTTTCAATGTAAAAAACATGTATGAACATATCCTGAGTTTAGTACAACAATTAAGAAACTATACTCACAAGTTTAAGTTACCGGCATCGGCAGATGTCTATACACCCCTTATGATTGCTTCTATTGATGTATATATTTATTGATAAATGCGAGAGTTAAAGAGAATTCTTGCAATACAAGCTTGCATTTCCACAAGTAAGTACATGTATGACAAGCAGCAATTTTATATGTTACGGGTAGGTTATCTCCGACTACCTAGACATATAATTGAAGTTTTAATCCCACGATATAACATGACCAGTAAAGGCTGTGAAGTGGAAGTTAAACAGTCAAGTACCTGTTAAAAAACGAGCAAACAAGCTATCGAAGAAAAAGTATCGGTGGCGTTTTTTAAAGCGCCATAAAATAGTACTTACGAAATGTCTGTACCGCTTGTAATCATAACTGCAGTGAAATTTGTTACACGCAACCATGTCGTTTTTATGACATGGTTATTCCGACACTCAAAGAGTGCATACAGGCAAAGGAATGCATATGCCTTCTCTCTATGCTTGGATATGACGCATCCTCGCAAAATTATACATCTCAGTACATTTATATCCTACAACCTATAAATCTGCGGATAACAGCAGCACATGTGTATGGCCAATGTCAGAACGATAGTGCAGTAAATGTTATAGATTGGCACATTTGGGTGTTTGGAAATGAAAGCAACAGGGAAATTCTTAACGAAGAACAAATTATACCACTGTGGTGTTCGTGACAAAAAATAAATAAAAATAACCCTGCTTTGAACATCACATGTGGTCTACGTGGAAAATAATGAGTTCTGAATTGCAGGTAACTTTTTTGAGCCTCGCTGGCTTCGGCAAAGTTTGGGCCATGCAATTTCGATGATTGTGCAAGATAGCACTTAGGGTTCCACCTACTACTGTTGCTAAACAATTGAAATGAATAATTAGAAATCACAGAATAAGACCGGATAATAATTTCGTATTCTGGATATGATTCTTGTAAAATTAGAAAAAGTGTTATTATACAATTTATATATTAATTATAGAAATATGTTATTCCTGACAAAAAAAAATTCACATACGCAGGTCATGTCTGTACCCATATAAAACAATTACTTCCTTCCAAAAAATGATTTTTTGTTTTTAAATTATGGTTGTCGCTGAAGTCCATTGCACAGAAACAAGGCATGCCAGGACATAGATAATCATCATAATATATGCTCAAATCAAGGTATGATGCATACATCATCGTTAAACAACATAGCGAAATGAGTGGGTTAAGAGCTATTGGTCAGCTTGGTCTTGGCACTGGCGATGGTTGTGTGAGCTGTGAATGGAACACTGACGGAATGCAAATAGCGGGGTGAACAGGAAAGCCCAGAGAAGACCCGCCAGCCAATTAAAACTTCAGTCAAATGCGAGAATTCGAGAGCAACTACGAATTTCCGTGGTGATAAGTAAGTGGCCATACATTCGCATTGCTGCGGTCGCTAGAATAGCGTTCATTTTCTGTTGCGAATAAAATTGTTTGGTCGCCGACCATTACAGCCTTTCTCTAAGGTTCCATTTAAACTAAATGTGACATGCAACGTGACTATGTTTATAGGGTGAAAAATTTACGTATAGGTGGGTCAGAATAAAGTGAGCATTTTTTTATTCATAGCTACTTTATTAGTTTCATGCGAATATTTTGTTTAAACACAGCGCCTTAAGGGGGATCGGTGCTCATAATCTTCTTATTGCTAATTTTCCGCTGCAAGCTCCATGCAAAGAGATTTATCTAATTCTCCCACCTGACAGGGCACAGTTATTCCTTTCTTAAACATTATCAAATTGTTACAAATTCAGTGCCTTTCTTAATTTTTGACTAGCAACCTTCCGGAGGAAGAAAGTAAATTTTTTCTATGGTTGGTCACGAATATAGTATAAATACTTGTATTCAAGCAATACCAACTGTATATAATGTACGGAGCTACGCCATGTGCATTGTCGATGTATAAAACACAATAGCAAATGTAGAGACCAAATTAAAGGCTGAAGTTTTATTTTATTTTTTTTAAATTGCGGGTACTGATCCCCCTTAAGGCACCCACCATTCTGGCTGTGTGCTTGTATAAGTGAGACACGGCGCCAAGGATGATGTAGACAGGTTCATCAGGCGCGGTATCGCCTCTACCGAAAGACAATGAAACGACGTTCAGTGGTTTTGTAGTTCACTCGTCTGACTGACACTTTCAGCAGTAATCCCATCATTTTATTAGTAATAAGTTTCAGGCATCGTCAATTGCATGTTTACAGTGCAGTTAAATTCCAATCTCGTGAGTAGTTTTTCTGGTATAACAGGTTGAAAAACTGTTTTTAACCATCCAGAGGGGTTCTAAAATGAGGTTTCTAGCTGATGTGATGCTTTGAAACTACCTTTCCGACATCATTTGAAGTGTATTGCCTTTTCGTGCATCGGCACAATGGTCACATGATGAACAGTTTCGTAAAAATATGTACTTACGAACACACTGAAACGCACTATAAGCGCGTGTTAGGTGGCGCTCTTAAGTAATGTTCAGAGTGTATAAATTGTACTCTTCTCCAAATATTACGTGAAGTCTCAATAAATTATATTTATAAATTATTACTACCCTTCTTAGTGCCAAGAGCCGAAATTTCAGCGCATGTTGCCTGGACGTAAAATGCTAGAAGCCAATGCTTTTCAAAATCGTATTTTACAAATTTTGAAAGGTAAATTCTTCCGGGAAAAAATATGTTTACATACTGAAATGGATTAAGCGAACTTTAAATTGCCAGTAAATTTTTTTTGAATGTCAATTACTGTCTATTGTACTGAGTTATTATAAGTTTAATCTGCAAGTTTCTGATGAAACATTTGGGCAGTTTTCACATAGGCCTATCTACCTCTGAGAAAGCCGGCACTAAAAACGTTATTATAGAAATACGAATTTCAAAAATGTTCAATTTATCGCGAACCAAGGACAACACGATGCTCACGTATTGTCTGCCTCTCTTCTCCTTCGTCTATCCACCTTCTCACCCCTCTCCGACCTTATGGCACTAACAAGATGACTTCAGCCAAGACGTTGATGGTCACGAGAGAAACCCCATTTTCTTCTTTTTCTCACGACGATACTCCCAGTAGTCATTGTTTTAAATTAATGGAACAGTTAAGTTTCGTGAAAATTATTTTTGTAATAATTCATAGCTTATTCTGCAACTGTTTTCCAATGATATTTCAAATAATGTCCAAATACTCACAAATGCTTTTTATAAACGAAGCCTGTGTTATCGTTGTTCCTGTTTTTATTGTTATCCGACTGAAGCTATAAAAACTTAACATTATTTTTACAATTATTTTAAAATGAAGATCTCGTTCTAGTTATCAGCATAAAACCATACATGTTATTTATGTAAGTCAGGATTAAATTATTTCAAATGTGAAAGCAGTCGTCATAAATCGAAATACCCACTACTTAACACGTAGAAAATAAGTAAACAGAGCCCTGAACGTTGGAATTGCACGTTTTCAAACTGTCTGGCGGTTGTAAAATTTGTTGTTGTAGCGCAGCTATTTTCTTAAGAGTTTTATATTCTTTGTTGACCATAGCTCACATATTCTTGTTGCTTCTTCTACAATACAAACTGTTATGCCTTCTGCCGAACCTTACTTGCTCATATCAACAGCATCAATCTACACTCCGCTGTCTCCATACATCTTCTGACAATCCACCACCCGCTGCGTACCTGCTGGATGCCATCTTCAGTTAATTGGGTACTGGGGAGTGAGATATCCTCACTTCAGTGCTCTACTCAGTGTTACTTCGTGGCCCAGAATTTCATAAATAGGGTTTACCCGTGAGTAAAGGCATGACTTCTTTAATACTTAGATGATATATAGTTCAAACTGCCAACTTCAAAGACATCACTTATTATAAAAAAATTACTACTATATTGTTTACACAATTGGATTAAACGGAACGTCAACAAAATTAATTGTATAGTCATATTGAAGGACTGTAAAGAATATTTCAAATAAAAGCCATAGAATCATATGGAAAAATACTAAATTTTAATACAAAAGTCTACTATTTAATGACACATGAATGGCCTTAGCTTTGGCACAACATTGTAAAATTTCATGGCCGAATAAATATTATTTCGTTCTAAACAGTTCGTGGAGTCAAAAATCCACCGTCCAGTAAGTTTTTAAAAATTAATCCAAAACAAAAATGAGATTCAACAGTTTGCAACGTGGAAACTACTTTACTAAGTACTCCATCTCGGAAAGTTTCATGAACGGCATTTGGATCATAGTTATGTAAATAGAGCAAAATATTTAGCAGGAAATACTTTTTGTGACTGCGTGTGTAGCTAAAAGAAACGCCAGCTTCCACTTAAATTCATTACAAGATTGAGAATACATTGTTTATTACCAAATATTAAAAAAAAAAAAAAAATTGCCTGACAATGAATTTAGCTTGATCGTAGACAAATTCAGCGATTGATTACAGCCCATACACACACATATATATATATATAATATATATGTATATGTCTGTATAATTTTGATAGTTATACTTAATCATTCCTCAGATGTTTAATTTTTCTATCCCTTATTTGGTTCCGGCATAGACAGGAAGAATCTGCTGTCAGTTACCGTATTTTGCATAATCAAATAATAAATAATAATGTAATCTTGTTTTAAAACCTAACGTGTTTTGTATAATTTGTAACCTTTTGATGAGCTCTTTTTACGGTGGGCAATACTAGGACATCACCTGAGTATAAAAAGCGGTGATAAAAATGATATAAAAACATGTCCCCACCCTGGTGTCTTTAGAAATAAACTGGATACGTTGAGTTACCAGCAAAGGAGTTAATGTGTGGAAGAAGACAGCCCTCTATAGATTCGCGTTATTTGATCATAAATGTCCAAAGATATACGGGCCCAGTTTATTGTTACTTCAAATGTGCCTACATAAAATACTACGTGCCACTGCCGCTATATTCGTAATGTTTTATTATTTAAGGACAACCTAACACATAATTATTTGACATTTGGCACTGATCCATACAAAAAAAGAATCAAACTTTCAGTATAGTTATATGCTGTGTATTAAATTCACGTTTCAAGTGAGCCACAACTGGAGAATATCTGGCCAATTTAGTGCCTTGCTTGTAGACGCGATGGAGTTAGAGAAGAGCGAGCGAGAATTGACCGTAATGCTCACCAAATGAGGACGCAACAGCGAAACATAGACGCAGGTGGGAAGGCAGGTGGATCTGAAAATTCCACTGCAAATGTAGAACGACGTTGTTGAAATACATCCCCGATAGTAAAAATGCACCAATTTTTGCTACTAAAATCATGGACTTGCTTTCTAATGATTTTGCTGATGTTCATAATGACAGATTCTTAAATGTTAATAATAGAAGGCGTTCGTACGTAAGCGGGTTTGATACCCAACGCAATGAGGCTTGTCAGTGTGCATTAGTAATTAGATTGTGGTTTTCATTATGCTGTATAGTTATCAAAGTCGGTTTTCAGTCAATACATTTCCAATAAGTTAAGTGGAAAACACAGAAAAAACTTTTCCTTCACAGCGTAAAAAATTCTTTAAGGCTTATTGGCTAACTGTTCACGGAAAAAAAAATCGAGAATGAGTATATTAATTAATATCTCTGGAATAGTCAATTTTTTTCCTTCACAAGTTTGCAAACAATTGTTATATTTTTTGTAAATGAAATTTTTTTTTCAGTTGAAAGTTACATACAGCGGAGTCAACTGTTAATATAAATTTTGAAATATTTCAACAACTGTATGATTTTTAAAGTAATCTTCAATGTAGAGAAAACTGCTTTTCATTTGTTGTAACGCAAATAAATTTTATTTTGCCGCAACTAAATTGACAATGTTGTATTTTATTTAGTATATATATATATATATATATATATATATATATATATATATATATACATATATACATATATATATATAAATCAAGAAATAAAGAAATATTAAAATGTCTAAGGTAGATATTTGTTGTTAGAAAATTAAATATTAACAATTTATTGATTTAAGGCCATGATCAATCAATTGTTCCGTTTTTACGGTACTTAGTTTTTCACTCCTAAACCAGAGTAGATATCGAAAAACTGTTGTACGTATTTGTTAAACACAGTGAATACTATGTTATACTCCATTTCATGTAAGTTTGGATAAATCTGACAGCAACTTATGGGTAATAATTTGTAATATTTTGTTGTTTGTGTCACTACACAAGACAAACTTTGCAGTACAAATGCTGAAATGGACATCTCAGGTTAATTTTAGAGCTAAAAATGTCTTGCAATGTGCAACAATTCACAAAACACTGAAAATTATTGCCCATAAGTTGCTGTCAAAACTATCCAAACTTATCTGAAATGGAGTATAACTAATTTTCAAGGCAAAATAAAGACTAGTTTAGCTAATTATGCAAGTAAGAAAAATTTACCTAACAAGAAAATTATCCAATATGTACGAAACATTTTAGCTAGAAAAATTAGACTTCATAATAAAAGCAATTTAAAACAAAACTATACAACTGATTCACGATATCGGTTCTCGTTGAGGAATGAAAAAAATAATTATCAGTACAACAGTATAAATGATGTATACTGGCCTTAAAAAATTGTTATATAAACTCGCAATAGGTTACATAAGAAGGGCAATATTACGTAACCCTGCTAAGATCATGTGACGATATAATTGGCCTACAGTTACAACAGGAAATGTAAATATCACAAATGCTTTTGCCTTACAGGACATATAATATATATACATATAGATAATTCTAAATATCCAGTCAGGTGAAATTTAAATTTATGACAATAATCAGTACATTATAAATATATAAAATAAACAGGTTTTAGAAATCTTTGCGTAAGATAAATTGTACGTAATTATTTTATTCACTGACAAATAGCAGTTTGGTAATGTGTTTTTATTCTGCTTTATCACGAATACAAATTAACGAAGTGGAAAATTTTGGTTTCGATTCGAACATATTACTTTAAAAAACAGTTTAAGAAGTGTCCAAGATGCGAGATAACTGTTATAACAATCTTTAGGAGATAACTCATGGTTTAAATAATATTATAAATATCGCGTGTATAGTAAAATTTATATTGTTGCAGTGTATTTTTTTGTGATTAAATTAGCGCGAGTTAAGTTTTACGTAAAAATTTAAAATATTTAGCTACCTAGTTTTTTTTTTTTGTAGTTTGTAACTTATTTTTAAATTTTATATTGCGATGGTTTGAATATTTTTAAAACGATATTTTTCAAATACTAGAAGAGGAAAAAAAAATAAAACCTATAATTCCGAATTAGAATAGAAACAATAAGGATGCCACGGCGGGTGCGAAAGTGATAAGCTATTTTTCATCATCGTTCACTCATATTTTTGCTTTCTTCCTGAAATATTGACTAACAGTATGTGTTTTCTCTGTCGTAAGGCGAGAAGCACTCTTTCCGTCAGTTGGTAACGAGACAATTACTGCACTTATGTACTGCGCCTAGCGAAATGCATTTGGGAGCAAGGATTGGGAATTGCTTGTTTAAATAATATAATATGTTGCTTCATATTTGTCGAACTAATATGTGACACCATTTGCATTGTTTTCTTCTCGTTGAGGCTCAGATTCCTACAAGAGTGTTTGGCGGGTTTTTCAATAATACCAAATACTTAATCAAATGAGTACTTTCATTCTAAAACAATTCCCGAATAAATATATACATCCCGGAAACACGTGCACATATTTCTACACTTTTATTCCTGTAGCAATATTTCCTGTATCTCAAAGCAGAAAACGCTCTTAAGTCCACAAGTGATGCTGTCAAAGGGGGTTACACCATAAACCACGCCGAATATAATCGAATATGTAAACCTCTATCTGTGCCAGGGTACCAAGGAAGGCAGTTCCCTAAATAGCGCGAGGTAGATAAATTAACGATAAAGAAGTCAATTGATTTCTACGCTTTTTTCGAAGACAATATTGATAAAATACTCAATGACGATCCTAGATAATAGTATTTGCCAACTTTATGAGTAAATATTTATCCAAAATTACTAATTTGTAAGGCGTGATATTTTGTGCTGCAGTTAAACGCAGGAGGTTCCAGCGTCAGGGATTGTGCTTCAGAAGTTCGTAACACTGGAAATAATTTTGTTTAAAACGTTGGCTAAAATTATTGTCTAGGGTTACTATTGTTCAATTTTCACAAATTGGCTTCAAGAAACCTACAGTTATAGATTAATGTTTTTTAGCGTTGAATAATGTGCCACGTCCTCTTAAGTCCGAACGAAAGTGGTTTGCCTGTAGCGTACTACACAAGACTGTACTGTATGTTCTAGGACTGTGCTACTTATCTCACGGCGTTGTGACACACGCTTGCATTTGTTGTTTCACTCAGATATGTGTTATGAACTTACATGGTGAGACTATTATAAAGTGCGTATTGAATTGGGCGTATTCTAATGTGTGCATAGGCTTGTTTCATTTAAGTAAAAATAATATATACATACATATACATACAAAGCTCGTTTAGACCGTTACTGAAACTAAAACAATCGCCAAAAAAATTACATTTAAATTTTTTAGCAGTAGAAATGCTTATAATTTATAACACTACAAAACTTGCTGGACTTTACATACTAACGAACTTAAAAATTAATTAATGTGTTAGTTTTTGGGAAAATATAATACATTTAAATTATGGGTCTTTCAGGAACAACACATTACACGAAAACCTTCAAGCTTATTCATCGTAATAATTCCAATACTTTTTCGTTAAGAAAATAGTAGTTTTGTCCCAATTAATATAATAAACTTTTATGTAGACATCCGTTTTAGTAAAAATATTTATGGCGGATATTTGTGTACCCACACAA
This sequence comes from Medauroidea extradentata, assembly GCA_003012365.1. Taxonomy (NCBI): domain Eukaryota; kingdom Metazoa; phylum Arthropoda; class Insecta; order Phasmatodea; family Phasmatidae; genus Medauroidea; species Medauroidea extradentata. Next base: position 23,851 of record PNEQ01127548.1, on the reverse strand, counting down.
GATAAGTATTACAATTATCGTAAAAACGATTTATCGAGTCGTTTGATACTCAGTTTATATATCCTTTACCATGACTTTTAGGAGTGCATGCGAGATAACATTTAAAATACTAGTAATATATTGTCACGAATTTGTGAGTTTGCTTATATGGCATTTGCTGCGAGCAATATTTCCGAACTAAATCAATCTTGGTACACATATAGATTGATGATGAATTGACTTTTATGTACTTTGTTAATGCAGTGTCATTTAAACATTTCTGACCACATGAGCTGTACGAGAAACAATCTTTCGGAACTTCACCAAACATGGTACACATACAGTAAGTTATAAGGCGACTTTACGTATTTATGAGTATGTTGATTATTAATTATGTTATTACGCTTTCAAATTGGTAGTATTTCAAATATTTCTGAACACATGAATTATCTGACACACAATTTTTCAGAACTTAATCATGCTGGTACGCATATATAAAATATGATCACGCCATATTTTTTCACTAGGACAAGTTCAGTTTTAAAACCTACATTTCGATGACTAGCGTACCTATGAGATCACCTTTCTGTCTCTGTATCTGTGTGTGTCTATGCGTCTAGGTGTGTGTCCGTATATGTATCCCTAAAAACGTTTGAACCCAGATACCGAATTTCATCGACCTTGGTAAACACACACAGACCTTATTAATCTTACTTCACTTTTGTGCGTTTCGTTAATGTCCTTGTTCATATGTTCGAAATCTCGCCTTTTTCAAAATTTTTAGACTCCACTATACATCTAAGTAACTGTATTTTAAAATTTCATAAAACTCTGTACACATAAAGAGCTTAGTGATGTGACTTAAATTTTATTTATTTAATTACTGCCATACATACAATTTCAAAATGACAGCCATTTTTATATTTTTATCACAGCTCATATCTGAGGAAATATTTCTCCGAATTTAATCAAACCCGGTGCACATATAATACACTCTAAGCCATCTTGACTTTTGTGTATTTCGTTCTTAATATTTTAATATATTCATAGTGGCGCGATTTTTATATTTTTATCATAGTATGACGTATCTGAGGATATATTATTCTGACTTTTATTAATCTACATACATACTAAATGCTTTTACGTTTTCGTTCATTCCTGTGTTCATAATTTAATAATTGTAGCAATTTTTATACTTCTAGCATAACATGACACATCTAAAAAAAAAAAAAAAAACACACACACACATATATTTTTTCTTTCTTTCGAATTTTATCAAGCTTTGTACATATACAATTTTCATATTTGTCATAATGAGTATATTTTTATTAATTTTTAACACCGTATGACATTTAACGATATTTATTTTCAGGAACTTAATTAATCTTGGTACACGTATAATACTCAGTATGTTAACTTGCCTTCTGTTTTTGTCTTTCATGCTATGTTCATATTTCATAATAGGTGCTATCATTTTTTATATTTACAATAATATAACATACTTAACGAAATATTTTTCCGAATATCATCAGACTTGGCACACATATAGTAACTATTAAGTTCACTTGTGATTTTTTTAACGGTGTTGGTATTTTTAAAATACAGACTGTGGACCATATTTTGATAACACGAGATTTCTAAGGTATCATTTCTCATGACTACTTCATACTCTGTACACATATTATCTGTGAGCTAAAATTGTTTTACTGGCCTTGATTTTTAAAATATGAAGACGTATTACCGAGAATGTATAAAAGTTTTATAATCTTATAAATACCACACTTCAGCAAAATTTTGTTAAATTCAGAATACTGTTCCTTGGTTTACACGTGTCGTCGGATTAGATACACAGCATGACAAACAAAATACTTATAAGTGAAGGGATTCTTTTTAGTACTATTTGTGTCAGCAAGGTGAATTAAAACTTACGTCATTTTTTCATGTTATGTTCGTATTTTCTAAATATCCGTCATTTGAACACACGAGAAATCTAAAAAACCACTTTACATAATTCTATTCACCTCTGTACTTGTAGTTTTTGTAAAGGGCATGACTTTTAAGTATGCAGTGTTAATACTTGCACGGTGACTGAATTAAATTTTTGTTATCACATGAAATATCTAAATAAACCATTAATCAGAATTTCATCTACTTCTGGTACGCACGTAGTACCAAACACAACTATAATGTGGCAAGGTAGACTAGAACTTGCGCAGACCCCAGTTCGTGGCGGGGCGCACACTACTGCCACGTGACTGAAGGTAGGGGAAGTGGAGGGGATCAGGTACTGCGTGACTCGGGCGCGTGAGGGTCGCTCCAGCGCGCCATGGCGGGACCTGAGTTACACGGTACAACTGAGGACTCGCGCGTGAAATAGTTTACAAAGTCGCAACTTATTTAAGAAACAATTCGATGCACGGCTTCAGATAAAATGTTTTAGAAGCAATAAGTGCTGCGATGGGTGTGTCTGAATCAACCGTAGAAAGGATTATTTTGGCTTAGGAGGAAACACCGAAAATTAATTGAATTTTTTAATACCTATGGCAAGGACGTGCCTATGTTTCTGAGAGTTAGAATAGGGAAGAGGGAAAGGGCAAATTACTATAAGATAATTATCTTTTGTATTGTCATGTGATTTGACACTATAGGTGTGATCGTCTACATTTTTCCCTACTTCAAATAAACCAATGTCATTCTGATATATTAATGTGTGAGAAAATTGAATGATTTGTAAAAAAAAATTGGGAGAGGGAGAGAGGTGAAGATATTTTGGTCAGCACTCAACATTTAGGTGTTTAGCGTTGGTGAGGGATTTAACATAGATTTCACTGAACGAATTTACTACCGAAAAATTAATGCCTGAAACGTATGTTATCTGTATGGAAAGTATGGTAAACTGAGGTCGAAACCAGATGTTTACATTTTTTTACTTGATGATTTACACATTTTTAACACGTTTAATTGGAATGCACTACATGGAATTAACTGTACAGAAAATCTACTTTGTTTACAAAGACACTACAAACAATAGCGCTGTTTGTTACACTACGCCAACATATTAAAATTTTTAACGGACAAGGAGTTAGTGTTCTGTACAGTTACAATGTGAACTAAGATAATGGTTGGATATAGCATGGTAAACTTTCATTTGCAACAGTACAACATGTCATGATGTTTCAAACTGTAAAACAGAGCTAGGATACTTCTTATGTTACTCAACAAATATAAGTTGTTATTATTTTTTCTGTGATTCTGTTTTCAATGCAATACTAATGCTGACAATATATTTTGCTATACAGTATCGAATTCAATGAGCTAATCCATTACCACTGACGTAAGTTTCTTTGCAAATGATAGGCCAATCACACATACAAAATGTCAGGTGTTATAATAATTTCTGAGACCTATATAAGGTCATATAGTTGAAAACAGTTCTTTGCAGGCTTACTTTTATCTACAATAGATAGTTTTATGCTGCAAATACAATTTTTTTCTTTTAATCTAGAAAAACTTCTGTAAATCAAAAATTTTTTTGACCGAAACCAAGAGTAGCAAAAACTGCTTATTAACATATGGAAATATTCTTTTCAAGAAATAATGATATAAGACTGGTTATTTTTCTTCTGAATACTATCTATTTTTATTAGTTTTATAGATATTCCCAATGATAATGTTACATACTAATGATACATTTGATTGAAAGGTACGCGAATTCATTTTGATAAAGTTAAAGTATGAATAGGTTATATTTCCATTCTGCAATGGTCGATTAAATTTTATTTACGTGTTTTGTTGTTGCCTGCAAGACCCTCAAGATTTTAAACAGGAATATTCTACATTTTGAAAACAGACACAAAATTTACATATTTCTTTCCTTTATAGATGAAGTGTCATGTAACATGCATCTTTCCTTTGCAATTCTAACCAATTTTGGTACAGTGTATGACTCGAGTGTAAAAATAGGTGTTTAACAATTGTTTTAATTTCAGCAACCTAGAATAGATACCTTGCACTTAATCTACAATTTTCTTTTCTACAAAATTTGCATAATTACATCGTAAAAATTTTCTGTTCTTTCTGTAAAACACTTCACATAAAAAATCAGATTAATCAAGTCGCGGTTAGGTTTTCAGGCAACATACTGAATTGTAGGCCTTATGTTAATCTTGAAATACTTTAATTAATCATTCCACAACAGGAGCACAAATACGGAAGGGGAAAGAACTTTGCGCCCACTTACTAATTCTTGAAATAGGGACAATCCTTAACGAATCTACCTGTCAGCATACAATCATTTTACACGATGTCTATTTTAGTACAATATAATACACAATTTAAAGACATTTTATGAAAGTAAAGTTTTATTATTCCAAGATGGAGACTATTGCACCTCCTTAAGGGGGCGGTTCAATTTTAAACAACAAAATTTCTTACGTATGGATAACTAATGGGTGACATCATTGGCAGGATAGTCTATAATTATATTGTAAAAATTTTAAGTCGTTTCAATGAATGGTTTTCGAGTGATGACGAGTATAGTTTAATTGTTTCTTGTGTGCATGAAGAGTGTGGGCTAGCCGATGATGAGTATACTTAGTGTTTATAGGGCTTTACGTTCGTGTAAATCAGGCTTACAATCCGTTACCTTGGCTTTGAGGGGAGGTATCGGCGTGGTCAAACATTACCCGTCGAGCTCTGGAGGGGCGGAAAGGAACATACGCACAGCGGTTACATGCAACGTTCATATTTGGACTGCATTAAGCAGAAATGTACCAACCCACAGTTAACTGAAACGGAGATATTAAAGGTCAAAGTTTTCTGTGTTGATCTGAACCTTATATAACCCATTTTTTCCGGGTTGTTATTTTTAGTCAAATATCGTGATTTAGTATTTCTTCTTTTTCTGAGCCGTACATCGGACCTTCTCCTTTTACGTGGTATGATTAAATCCAAATCACATAATTTGTTGGTTGGTTCCTTTCTGCTTAATGTCGCCCATTTAACTTGCCGCTCTGTACTTCATTTTTATTTATTTTGTACATATCGCATTCAGTTTTCAGGGACTGTTGTTCTTCGAATTTTTGTCATACGAGGACCATTTTCCAGAGAGGAAACTTGAATTTGAAGTTGTTAGTTAATGTAGAGTTTAGTAATTATGCCACCGCAATTTCTAAGATTTTACGACATGAATACATAATTTAAAATATATGTATGTACAGACCTACAGTACAGACAGAAAGCCAATTTAATATTCATACGCTTTACTATCCAACGTGGATTTAACTAGTCTTTATTGATGAAGGTCCATCATGCTAGAAGATAGCACAAATGATTTAGTATTTCTAGAGGTACGTAAAATCTTTTAATTTTTATTGTGAGCTTTCACGGCGAGGAAAACAAGTTTATTAGCAATGCTGGTATCTTATTGTTAAAATTGCCGCTAGTTGAAAGTTTTGGCAACTTTTTCATAACTCTGGAACAATTTTACCAGAAACAAAGTTTTATTTTCTTTCTTTTAAGCATTTAAAATAGGAAAGTTAATTGCTGCAAGTTCGCCATTTTGGATGATAAAACTTCATGAATAAGTAAATAGATTTATGTCATATTTGAAAAATTCAGGACAGATTTAAAACTAATTTCATGTCTTGATATTTCATCATCCAGATGCTAATGCAAGTGTAATATATTTTTGGAGGTCCCAAAATTTTAAAGATAATAAATTAACAATTTTTTTTTTAAATTCGAGAACTATTGAACAGATTGTACCCAAATTTTTATTTCACACAGTTCACCATCTATGCTTTCATTTAGCAAGCTTTAAATATGTACCTCCTCAACTGTTGTATGCCAGCATGACTTCACTTTTTGACATATTTTGAGAACAACCAAACTGGCTGTAACAAACTTTATATAGGACCTATTTACATTTAATAATAATTTTTAGTTTTCCTTCAAGCAAGGTACAAAGTTGTTCGTACGCAATTTTGGAAGACAGTAACATAAATGAATTGAGATTTGTATTTATTTACTTTTTTTTTTGTACTACTGGAGTGATTTTAGCCGAATATTATATTTGAACTGTTCATTATTCAAACTTAGATCGCCGTAAGGTTTTTTCTAACGCAGTTAGAATATATTTTTTAAGATTTCACAACATAAATACAGTTTTCAATGTGTCCAAAAAATAACTAGACCAATTGTAACTAAAATTCAAATTTTTACAGTTTATCGCCCAAACATTGTTTTATTCATTGTGTTAGGTACATCATATTAAAATATAACTTGGCTTAACTAAATTAAAACACTATGAAATATTTTTCGGATAAACGTGACAATTGTAACTTCATGGATTAATTTCCACTCTCTTTGAGGAATGCAAAGCCATTAGTTATGCTGGTATCTTCTTGTTACTTGCATATAAGGCCAATAATTTGGGGCGATTTTTTTTTGTTAACAGAGTCAGACGACATGAATATTCGGATCTGTCAGTAAGTGCTCTGTATTGCAATCAAATACATACATTAACCAATTTGATAAGTAACCCATATCATTTAAACACGCGAGTACACGCTTATACGCACATATATGTATATCTGTGTTACAATCTAATAGCGTTAATTTTAATTCCTTATTTAATGAAGCTTATTATATGGGTACCCTTAAACTCGCGGGAGAATTACTTATCTTACTTTATTTTTAAGACAAATGTTATTCATGCAACTTCTACACACAGCTACATAGTAATTATGCACATATTCAGTTAAAACAATTTTTGTAGTAGTTATTCCCAAACAAATGATTTAGTTAACTTTCTACAGTAAACAAATTAAGTCGATTAACACGACACATGAAAAAATAATACGTTTACTTGCAGGTTTGAGTGATATTATTAAAGCAAATAGCTAAAACTTACAGTCTGCTTACTAACTTTGCAGTGTATCATTAATACGAGCACAGGAATAGTAATTAGTATTAAATGTGTGGAACTATAACAACTTGAAAACATAATATTGTACGCTACTGACGTTTTAAAAATATTTTTACTATGGCCACTGTAAATGTGTTCCCCTTATTTGGATCATAAGAAAGGTTACAATTTTATGCCTACCAACAATTTTTCAGAAGAAAATTATTTGTTTCTTGTTTATTTCCTCTTTAGTTTAATACTACCGAGGATATGAACAGACCAAGCTTAACATTTATTGGTCAAGACATTAAGTATTAACATCACCATCGTCGAAGTAAGAACCTCTTTTAAGTTCTTGTTTTTTGTTTTGTTTGAGCCCCAGGGGGTGCTTTTTGCATGGTACTGTGATCCATTGAACAAACAAACAAGACAACGAACCGTAGCTAAATGCAGTCATTATATATTACCGTTAAATCTTTTTTAAGTGAGTGCACAACTAGCTATTTTGAGCTTGGGGGTTTCGAAATTACTGAAGAAACCTTAAGAAAAATAAAAAGTGTTAAAAGAGTCTGCATTTAATATCAGAAATTTATGTAACAAACAAAAAAAAAACCTTTTACTGTCGGTTCGGTAAACCTGTCTTTTCTCTGTTACGCATTTAATAAACAAGTTCTCTTGGTCAGACACATTTAACAATGTTACGTATAACATCATTGCGTACATCGAGGTAATTTTTTTTCGTGACACGTATAAGATATAAGTAAGTTATACGTTTACATGTTTTGACGATGAGAAATATTACATAAAAACAGTTTGCTGCGTTCATGAGTGTAGAAAACTGTAGTTATGGTCTTCGACATACAATAAAGTTTACATATTAAATTGTATTAGTAAGATTCACTAGCTTGTTCAAGTTATTAAAAACACACACACAAAAATAACAAGACTGAAATATTTGAAGTATTTTCAGAAATGTATCGCATGAACGTGCTGGTATAAATTAATAAATCATGTGCGTTAAGCTTGCTAAAAAAAATAAAACATTGTTTTTGGAGAGAACACTTAAGGCAAAATATATAACATACGTGTATAGCTTTACATATTTAAATGCGACGTGAAAACGCCACTTAAGAACACAGGGCCTTGTAAATACGTGGATATTAATCACTGTAGTTATATTGTTTGCCACAATTTATTTTCCTTGCGAGATTAAGGGCCGTTGTGAATATCATAAATGAAATTATTTAAAAATAAACTATTTATATACATATATTTCAGTGTTTGTTAAAAAGAAAATTTTCGAATTTTAATTTGGTAAATAAACTTTATTTTTGAGCAACAACTGTACATCCGTAAAACTATGGTTTATAGTATTACATTTTTAGAAAAGAAAATTTCACGCATTTTCCTTTTGTTATTGCTACAAAACCATTGGCCTCAAAATGTTAAAATTATGTACACATTTTACTTTTATGGTTACTTAACTAAGCAGTCAATAGAAATATAAAACATTTTCCCACATACAACACATGCTAGCGTTAGTCAAGGTTATAACTGACGATTTGCACAGCCAGTTAATAAACTGAAGTTAGTTAAAAACCTAGTTAGTGTTGTAATTATTTTTTTATACATTTCTAACTTATTTAGAGAATATATTTATGTATGTATATATATTTGCATGTAGTTTTGTCTGTATACTAACGAATAATTTCTCTGATTAACTTCCATTTATAACACAAATGTTTCACTTACTTAACGGCTTGTGCCAGTAAGTAATATAGTAAGTGAAATAATTTTAAAAATTGTAACTAAAATAAATAACGAAAATTATTAAGTTACACAATAATTTGGTGGGAAAATGCCCAAGTACCGGACTTCCGTGTACGAATGAAGTGCCCGACTACATGACTGGCTGATTGACACAACAGTTTTAATTTTACGCATCCACCGATAACCACTTTAATTTTTTAAAAGTTATTTGAATGGATTTTCTTTATATTTAGGAAACATAATTCGCGGAGCATATGTAATATTTCCAGGCTTCCAGGGTAAATAAGCTTATTTTATTTCCACTCTCTTCGAGTCATGAACTTATTGAAATGGTTTAATGACGAAACTAGCAGTTGAGGTGACTGGAAAATTTTTAAGCTATACCAAAATAAAACATGCACCCATGAAAAGGCTGTTTTATGGCCATCGTTACGCAATGCTGTATACTTAAATAAGTAAAATGTTTGTTATTAAAGTTATGATAAGAATTTAATAAACAGCATAATTTTCGAACTTATTCATTATGACTTTTACAATAGCTCAACGGTATAATTTATCGGCATATATGTTACAGTTACGAACTGGATTAAGCAGACTGCTATCCAAACTAACATTTGGTTAAAGAAAAGCAAACACCTCGTTCCAGGAAACCGAACTCTAAAAGACCACCATATAAGGCCTGCTTGATTTATTTCCACGCGGATGAAGTGTGTGTGGTAGATGCAGAACAAGTCGAGAAGATAGCATCTGCGAAGAACTATTACAAAACGACTGACTACGGAAATAAATTAACAAACACTATATAACGGAGAGGTATTTCATTTGCGCAGGTTCCCCTGAGCCTAACCGAGCGAAATAAAATAAAATGTTATTTATGAAGACATTGTAAGTATAGGCTGTTCCATAAAAATTAACACGCATTTAAAACTAACAAATCTTTATCGTACTCCTAGGAACACTTAATGAATAAATACACATTTTTTTTCAAATGTTAAGTTTCATCTGTTCAACACTAGTACACCCTTAAAACATAACCGTAAAAATATACACACTATTAGTTATTTTAAACACAACGGGAATGAAATTAAGATATTTTGTCAGCGCTTAGCATCTGGCCTTTCTCACCATTTGAGAAATTTTTTTTTGTTGCTATCATGTAGCAGATGTTATACATACGAACATGTCAATGGGTTTCATTTCATGTAAGTGCGTAAACAGGTATTCCTAATACAATATACATGATAACATAATAGTTTCAGAAATAGCTTCTGCAAGTCTTTGTCTACGATTTGGTATGTGACTGTCTATTATCACCAAATTCAGTACAGAACAACTCCTGGGCAAAGAGGCAATTTTTTGTAGTTAACTTGTTGCAGTGATCCTAGGGGCTGTATGCTCTAACAAAATGTTTTCTGAATGATGTTTCTTGGATAGTTAAAAACTGCTATATGTGTCCAAATAACACCATTCATCATTAGGAAAAAAAAATTAGCGTTAGCGCGTACAACCATTAAGATCGTTGCAACCAGTGGCAAAAAAATTTGCGAAGTTTTAAAATTTTATACGTTATTTACTACAGTAAATTAAATAGCTAAAATTGATAGTACAACTTTGTTTTAATGTAAAAAAGGATAAATTGTAATGGCAATGAGATAAATTCGATTTCCTACCGCTGTGCTTAACTTACCATAGTCGACAAGTTGATAACTTCTACAGCGGCGAAGAATAGCCCATTTCCGGTATTATTCTCGACTGTATTTGGTATCAACTATATTGTCTGCGTTTTGTTATGTCCGTAACTGCTGTATGCACCATTGTAGCCATCACTGACCTGTCTGTCAACGGTCAATACAATTAAGTTATTTCTACTTATAGGCCTGAATTGTCATGTTCTCTAACATCCTGCGCATATATTGTTACACGAAGATTGTTTAAATTATTTAAGGTCATGCGAAGTGGTTTTACAATCATTTAATATATATATATATAAACAAAAACCCTTAGATATCAATAGCTAACAGTAGCTATATATGGTTTTGACAAATATGTTTTTGCTTATACCTTAATTTTTCGTTGCAATAAAGTATGTATTTTTTTATTTTGCAGTGAATTTGTAAATTATTTTGCAAAACGGGTTTATACATTTGTGTATTGCGTGACTTCACAGTGTCATGATTTTTCAAAGCATTGTGTTAAAATTTATTTTAAATTCATTGCACCAATGTGAACAAAAGTAAGTGGCCTTATCCGCCGAAAGACAAATTTAAAATACTTTCACAAGTGGCGAATTAGAATCCTTATGGTCCCTGCTAAATACCGACAATTCAGAAACGGAAGAAGAATGTCGTGCTTGTAAGCGCTTAGTTACAACCTAGCAAACTATTTATTTTTCCTTAGCGTAAATGTTATACGCATAAACTTTTCAACAACTAGCCTTAACTGCGTTAATGATCACTCAATACAAATTGCTACGTACGTATTCGTTACCAATATTAAGTTACTGACTTATTATGCGTTTTTAAACTAACAATTTATTTGTAACGTGTTCGTTATTCAACCCAGGTTTGAAGATAAATTCCAAGATTATAAAAGAATAGAATATACACATTTTTCGCTGTATGCTATCTGATAGCAAAGTCAACATAATTATTTTGTAAATGATGTTTAATCATTCATGTAGATATGAGCTTCCTATGGTGTATTACTTGACTTTATATTTGCTTCAATGCTATAGAAACCGTGCAATTGAGACTACGTTGTTTTCTAGTGAGGGTAATACTTTGCTGCTTGCGTAGGTTTGTAATTTCCTGCGCCGCTTGATGCCTTCCTTGATGAATTCCAGTAGGCCTTGATCCGCCACTTCTTGCTCTGTCTTTGATAATGTGAAACATATTTTTCTCCTTCATCATAGTAAATACCTAGGAATATAATGGTTCCTGAAACCGATTTTTATGTGCGGTTTTTAGCAAATCCTGTTGATAATGTATAGTTAAAAACTATACTATTAAAAATGAAAATTACGATTTCTGTTACTTCCTCAATGTTAAAGTAGAGTGTTTTTTTTAATTTCTATGTATTCTTAACCTATTAAGCTACAACGTTCTTATTTTGCGCACGTGTTTAGCTAACCTATAACGTAACCAATATTTGGTTAAAGGTTTTATCTAAAAATCAATTGCGATACATACTTTAAAGTCCAATTTCTAAGAAACCATTAGGAATACACAGTTGTCTTTAACAGCATGGCTTATTTTAAATTTTTTTCTTGCATGTAAATTTCGTCTTGTTTCTTATCTGTTTTATTTTTTCCTATTTCAGTGATATCACCGCATAACCGCATATAACATGCTTAAGATTTGTTAATATGTGTAATTATAGTAAAGTATTTGTAGCCCGTATGCTAACACACGGTATTGGTAGTCCACGGATTCCTCACATCCAAATCCTAGTCAAACATGAAACGCTGACTGATGTGCATGGTGTATCTTGTCGTACATTAGTAATACACACAAGGAGATTTGAATTATTTTTGGATGGAATTTCTTATAGTAAATTATAACGAATATTACTTAAACAGCATGCACTGAGTACGCATTACTGTAAAAAAACTTTCTTTACATGAATACAATTTTTTGTGGAAAAGGAAATTTTTATTTAAAATATACCATTGGGAAGTGTGTATTTACCGGAAAGATATATATTTTAAGTATTCAGTAGCAGAAACCAATGTTGTATTATATTTAAACAGATTTTCAGTAATACTGATGTTTAGCTAGTTATTTTTAAAAGAAAACCTTATGCTAAAACATATTTTCTTTGCTACAAAACAATTATTTTTACCAAAAGTTTAAAAACATTAGTTTCAATAAATACATTTTTAAAGGTATTCATTGCAGTACAGCAAGATTTCTTTGCTTTAGACTAAAAGAAGAAAATACGTTTTCTTCTTTGCTGTAAATACAACGTTGAAATGTGAAGATTTCTACTTTGAAATTATTATACCTGATTTATTCAGTAGAGTTTAAATATATTTGTTTCACTGTACGTATTTTGGTATGCCAACAACGTGGAATACTAAATTAACACCAAGTTTGTTACTTAGCTTAAAATAACAGAAATATTTGTTACAATTGTTAAGTCCATTGAAATTTAACAGCATAATAACAGTTAAGTCAAAAAGTTATGTTTACAAACCAGCACAAAAGGTAAGGAAATTCTTCTGACAACAAGAGAAAAGAAAGACGTTTCTACGTCGCTTACTGTAAGCGACGCTAATGTTTTAATATTTGTTACTGCTCACAAAGTCACAATCTCACATCAATGGATAAAAAGTACATAAAATTTTCAAAACGATAATTTCCTTTCTTAGCATTTCTGCAATGTATCTCTGACCGAATAGCAATCTGCTCCAATGTGTGCATTTTAATTTGGTCAGATACAGATGCACAGATAATTTTTATTAAATTTTTGTTGATATCCTTAACCTATTTAAATGAGAGGACTACAATGCTGGCTAAACCAGCGAAGATTCAGAGTATTAACATAAATTATACATAGACTATCAGTAAAGATATCACTTGTGGAAATGCGTACTTTTTGTTTTAAAGACGAGTTCAAACAAACAAGTTACAATTATATGCATACAAAAAGTTAAAGCGAATATAAATATTGTGTATGCATTTCAATAAGCTAGAAATAATTTTGGTTTGCAGTGGATGTCAGGCATGAACCCATACAAATAAAAGTGAGTTAAAACTTATAATAAAATCAATTCAGTTAATTGTTAATGTATTAATCTTAAAGTACCAAAAACAGAAATGTAGTTGTTATTATAGCATGGTTCTTCGGCTAAACTCATATTAGAGAAACACGAACACTGCTTCAGTTTATATCATGTGACAGCGATAGTATGCAAAAATAATACGCAAAATTACCATGTAAAAGTAAACATAATAATTAACAACACAATATATCTGTGCAAATAAATATAAATAAATAAATATATATGACATATATAAATGTCTTACATTTCACATGCAAAAAACTATTTTACACGAATATTATGTTTAAAGTGGTAACAATTGTTATATATACTACGCACATAATATTAATTGAAATGCCTTCTTAACTTTATTTCGTAAAATAAATATATTTTTTATTTTTATTATTTTTATACTCGTATTTGTATGTGATACTACTACACTCAATTTTTCCTTACTTATAGATATTTTTCCGGAAAAGGTCACTTCTATGACTTGGTCATTTCACCGAACGTTTTCCCTACGCTTCTCCTCACTCCCTCCACGAACCACTCTGCACTCCTCCTCTAAAAATGTTCTGTCAACTGCCGAGGTCGTAGAACTCCCCTATACTTCTTACCCTCTACAAAACCATACTCACCGCCTATTGACATTCCTTTACCCTGTCCATAAACCATATGCACCGTCTATTGGTGCTTGTGTATCGTTCCTCCCATTGACTACCACGAGACGTAACGAGCTCGTCCACCAGACATAAAGCTGAAACCCTATTGGCCACAGCATCCAACATTCGTCACCACTCCGGATAACCCCAAGCGTATTGGGGAGAGGAAAAGAACTTCTGTCAACTGACGAGGTCGTAGAACTGACATAGCCCCCATTTTTAACTTGTTGGATGTACGTGTTTTCTAAAGATGGGAGATACCATATTTCTCTAGGTATTGCAGAGTTCACAAAAATATTATTTTTTACGTATGTGTTGCATTTCAGTAACTGCAATAGAAAAACATTTCTAGCATAAGCTTGGAGGTCTTTCTTTCTTCCACTAAATTTAAAGGATACTTTTTAATGTTGTGGATAACTTCTACTGTATCGAGTCTGTTTGCAATCGTGACCAGATTATTCTGAGCTACTTTTATCACGCTAAGAAACTGGACTAGAATCTCCACACTAAGAAAAACTATTCCAATGCTAGGCGGCTGTCATTGAAAAGAGGAAACGCACATTCAATCGTAATGGGCGGCAATATGTTGTGTTGACTACACGAATCAGTATTAACCGCGTGGGAAGATAAATACCAGGATAAAGTTAACATGAACATCTTATTAAGAGCAGTTTTTTAACGAGCGCACCGTGTGTATGTCCTTAAATTTTTTTCGATCAAATAGTATTTGTATCCGTCGTTGTGGTCATTACAGTGAGGCTGGGGTACTCATTCAATACCATGTATTCTGTTCACACTACGTTCTTTTGTATGTAATTGAAAAAAGTTACTCACTGCAGAGACGAGGAATGAAGTTGTAAACCGCATACTAAGATTTTCAGCAACTGTAATAACAAAAGTTAACAAATTGTTAAATAAATCGCTATTACTATTGATTAGTAGACACGAATAAAATTTGATAAAGCAATTGGAAAATTCACATTAATATATGAATTTAACAACAGGGCAAATTATTTTCAACTTGAGGTATCTTACATACTGTGTTGTTATATCCTGATGAGTTTATTTGATTCTTCATAAAGCTGATCGACAGAAAAAAAAATAGTATTGGTTTATACGTGTGTAGAATACTAATGAACTTGTAAACTTGAACTGTGAATATATTTTAATCCAATAAATGAAGTTGATTTACCAATAGTGCTTGCATGACAGGTCGAAAATGCTAATCTTTAGTCAATAGAGTCTCTAGAAAAGTTCATGTGACTTATAATACTCTTTACTACAAATAATTTATTTGAGGACGTTTATTTCGTTTCTTCTTCTATTAAGATAGCTTCAAATAAGAAAAAAAAAAAAGGAAACTGACTGTTTAAAGCAAATTATTGCTACCTATTATGATGTTTTATCTAAAAATGCCTCACATTACGTACAATTAAACACTAAGAATAAAAAAAAGATCATAATTATCTCCTGACACATTTACGGAATGGACAACAACAAACACACAAAAATTATATAATCAGCTCAAGAATACGATGATAATCGTATACTCTAAAGGACGATCTAAAAGGAATTTATTTTAGTATTGACGTTATACATTATCGTAAGACTGTCGGATAATTAATTTCCAAGCATAAATTAACCGGAAAACCTAAAACTAAGAAAGGCAAGAAATGTTCTGAACAACTTAAGGAACAACACAGCGAGTTCATGAACTTATTTTGGGCAGATAAGGATACAAAGAACACATAGCCAGTTAACAAGTTTCAGCACATACTCTAAATGAACAAAACGGAAGAAGATAAGATTTATAATGTTTTGTTGTTAAATATAATTAAATGTCTTACAAAACAGTAGGGAGTATAGGTAAGAGTTTTTACATCAATAATTTCCAGTCTTTTAACGTCTGTAAGAGGTTTTACAATTGTAAGCTTCCAGTAGTTTGAGAAATGGCCCGTGCCAAGAGTATAATTAAAAATGTCATTAACCACGACAAGAATTAATGATAGCGCTGAGTTTGTTACGCCCACGAACATTATTTTCTCCTTCTTGAACATTATTTTCTCCATCTTGAGCCTTAGGTTGAATTCATCTTACAGCATTTATGACATCGACGAGTGTGGCGACATCGAAGAAAAAACGCTCATTAGTATCGCGGTATCTCACATTACACACAATAATGTATATATCTTTGCCTTATAAATATGACAGCCAAACATACTTGTTAATTGAATGTTGAGTTCATTTGAGCTATGATTAATTTAACTTTCAACTTTGCGTGTGTTTCTTTAAGCAACGCTCTTTATTGTTTGCCGCTAGGAGGGAGCTGTTTGGCTGCATAAGCTATCGAGAAAACTTATGATGTTCTGATGTTTCCCATTAAGTGGCTTCTTCTCTGTTACGGAGTTTACAAATTTCTTTATTTTAATTCGCTGGAATGTTATTATTTTAGAAAGTATGTCTCTACCTATCTGAAACTGAACATGGTCAAATGTTCGTTCTGTAACTTAAGTTAATCAGAGACCTTGTCAATAATGGTCGTTTTAGGTAATAATTTTACGTAACGAGAATAAATTTATTTACCGACCCTCTACTTGAAATTAAGTTTTAAATGTTTGTATGTTACAGGAATAACAATTGTACAAACGAATAAATATTCAAGTTTTAGGTTTTTTTTTATCTTCAGGTTTAATTGCATTTTCGTACATGGCAAGAGAAGAAATTAACCGCAGACAAATGATTTAAAAATATATACAATTACTAGCCAAATTTATACAAATGTTTGTTTCGAATAGCAAATAGGCTTCATAGTAAAAAAATAATTTTCTACAAAGCCATAAGGCAGTTTTACGATATATGCTCCATTTTAAGCTTAAATAATAATGTTCGCAGAAACGCAATAAACAATAGTCACTAGCATTAATGAATGATGAAACGTTAAACATGAAAAAACTATAATTTTATGAAGTCAGAATATAATTTGGTAACAACTGAAATTTGGTCAGTAGGTAGATCACTACCAGAGTTATGATTACCCAAATTTCCTAAAAGTCTCCGCATTTACCCCCCACACTACCCCCACCCCTCGAACCAGTGTAGCTATCTTATTTTAAATTGTTCCATAAACATCTTCACAGACCACCCGCCCACATTTGTGTACATATTTTCGTTGATCATTGCATGGCACAGAAATTTTTGATTACGTTAAAGAAAATTATGGAGCAAAAAAAGTTTAGCCAATTCAAAATTAAATATCATAGTACGGTTGGCGGAACTGCCTCCAAAGCCAGAAGCTTGTCACGAACATCTCAATACCAAGTTTTCGTTTACTGTATTTATACTGATGCATTAAGGCCCTTATCAACACTTTTTGTTAGTAAAAATATACCCCACCCCCTCATAATGGAAGAAGTGCGTCTCTAACTGATTATTATAATATTATAAAAGTTCCTTAAAATACTGGCAAGTTTTCTCCCCTCGTTTACATGTACAGAACTATAGAGTTTTACTGAATGATAATTTTTTGTAGTAATATTGATTTTATGCTTGACTTGTGGGAAATAATTTCAAGAAATTGACTTCAAAAAGTAATAAATACAATTATGGGACAGTCTGCTTATAACATTACAGGAGTTCAAATATTAAAAAAATAAAATAAACTGTCAGTGGTACTTCTGTAATGTTGTATGTTTGAAGGGTTGGTGTTTAAGAGTATGTATGCATGATTCTTAGAAACAATCATACGACATAGGCCTATATCGCTATTAAAATTGTTTTTAAGTACGGTATGAAAATAAAAAAAATATTACCACTGTAAAGAAAAAAAGTTAAAGTACGCAAGTAAATAAAATCCAAATATTATATATGAAATATAAAGTTAAAATTTCAGCAATATAAATGTCTTACAACTAATATTTATAGTAAGTATTTAAAAATTCATACTCAGTGCTCGACCTCAATCTGACCTATGAGAAGTAGGGCTATCAGCCCGTTTTCAGGTTAAAGTATAAGAAACGTGTGTTACGGACATAAATAAACGGCATATTGTGGGGTTTAAGAGATAAATTCGAGAGGTTTAGGTAGTTTTCAAATATTTAGGAACAAACATTTGCTGTCCTTTATTTATTTTCCCTTATTTTTTTAAGTTTTCCAAATTTTTGAGAATACTTGGAATTTTTCTCAGTTTTGTATTTAATTTGCAATGTTCTGTAAAGCAGTGTTGACTTACAATGGTCTAGCTGAAGGTCACATCCAACATGGCTGCCAATATAGCCGCCGAACCGAAGATTAACGTATATTTCCCGAGCGCGCGGCCCACAACCCAGCACACAACATTGGTTTCCCATTACGTAGAGACCTGAAAAATTCGCGTTTTCATTTGGGCACAAGCTAGAATTCCAACAACTGTATGTTTGTATCACTTTCGCAGTTTACCTTTGACTTATTTGACACCTTCTGGAAGTCTCTGAGCCAATAATATAAATGTAAGTAATACACACCTATATCACTTTAACAGCAAGCGGCTAGCTAATGAGCATCTGCTGTCTGCTTCATTTTTTAAAATATTCTTGCAGGCTAGCTTACAGGACAGGGAACCCGCGAATTTTTCCGGTCTCTATACATTAGCCTCTTTTTCTGGATACTGCCGTTTACTGCATCGAATAGAGGAAACTATTGCTATAGGAATAAAAATGTGCTAGGAAATAACACATAAGTAGATATTTTACAGCGTTTTTTTTAGTGTTTTCAGGGTTTCCTTTTTTTTTTTTTTTTTTTTTTTAGAAAAAAATTTGTGCTGAGAATTTTTAGGGAATTGATGAAAAAGGTCCTTATAGATCGTATAGCATTATGTGTGGCCCCGATACGAACAAAACCGTCAATAGTGGCACATGTACAGGTTCGACAGATGCTGAGTCTTAACGAAAATAGTTTAATGCCATATAATTGCAATTGCACTCGCCAGGTGTCTGAAGTTGGCAACGTCCTTAAGAGTGTGAGGTAGATTAATAAACGCGGAAGAGCACTTATTGAAATCTATACGTTTCTGAAAAGTCAGTATGTACAAATTTCAATACAAAAACATTAGGTAATGATATTTACCAACTCTATGAACAGATATTTACCTAGAATGATGCATTTGTTAACCGTGATCTGTTCCGCCGCAATTAAATGAACGAAATTCCGTTGCCGCCGACAATGCTTTTGAATTACATTACTCGAGAAAAAAATTTTCTAGAAAAGTTGGCAAAAAATATTATCTAGGTTTGTTGTATTTACTCTAGCAAATTGACTTCGAAAAACATACAATTTTAAAATCGCTGAATAACGCATCATGCCCTCTTAAGCATCATGTGGAATTTTTTAATTGTTACCGGTATTTATTTCCGTTGACGAATTATTTTTTGTTATGAGAAAGTGATACAACAGCAATTTTTTTTTTAGATGTTAGTGTTACGTTGCTAAAACAATAGGACAAAAACGTCAATAACCTGTACAATATATGTCTAGTTATTAAACATGTACGTTAGGATAAACAGTATTATGAAATACCGGTAACGTATCTTTGTTACAGTTGAGCTCTTTGGACTCAAAACGAATGGTTGCACATTACATTTACTGGTGAGATTAACGTATCAAACTTTGGTAATATTAGGCGTATGAGTTCCTGACTCCCCGCCTCTTCTACATAGGCGGTCGCCTCAGAGAAAATAATAATCAGACGGGCAGCCAGAGATAATGGGAGATAGTTTTCAGAAGCTGTCGTATCGTGGAAACGTAAGTAACCTTAAATACTGTGAACACTTCAGTGCGTCCTAGAAGTGTGTGGCAGTTAACGTCTACTGCATGGAATGTTGTAGGGGCAGGTTTGTGAGATAGCATCGAGGGTCAGAACCAGTAGACCGGTCCGTGAGTGCGTATGTGTTTGTATTAGTGTTCTGACTAGAAACGGACAAGAGGAAGAAGATGAACCCAGCTTGGTTCCTACCGCCCAGGTTTGATCAGGAGGTAGAGGAACAACTTGGTGGTTGTTAGACTGCTCTTTGCCCGAAGCGAAGACGAGTTGAAGAGCATTTCTCTGAAACGCTTGGCATAAGAAATCAGTGTTGCCAACAAACGTCCACTATTAATGGGTTTCAGACGGTATTACAGCAACAGTTGATAAACGACATTTTCCCAAAAGGTGATAGAAAGTTGCCAATATTCTAGAGCTTCGATTGACCCAAATACTGATTCATGGTTCTTGCCAGTCATGGTTGCAGACACTTTGGCCGAAAATAAAACAATAACTTAATTTTAAGCAATATCTATTTCACAGTGGTAACAATAAACACTACACCGCTGGCCAGTTATACAACATAGGCCTATAAACATGCATCCGCCAGATCTACACAAATCACACAGAGTGATTTTACACTGTACAGGAAACGGTTTGACTGGCAAAGTGTCCAACAGAGGCGTACTTCCTATAGAGTATTCCAGGTTTTTAGGTCATAAGCGTGTTTATAGAATACAAGTACAGAGACATCCTTGCGGCACTATTGTAAATTACAGCATTTAGTGATTCTCATAAGAGGTTTTTGGCAGTTTTTATTGTTTAACTTAAACACACAAGAAAGTGGGCTAATGAACATATGTTGCAATATAAACCGTCATGACATCGGTCGGCCAGCCTCGCATCAGTCTCCATCAGTGTCGAAAAAGTAAGAAATGAATTTCTCCGTCCCAATATCACACTCTTCAATCATCACCTCATCAATGTCTTTAAGAGTTAGACTGGTGGGGACCCCAAGGTTTAAATAAGTCAATAGCATCGTAGTTTGGCATCATTTGTCATACCACCTTCGCCTTATCAACAGAACTAACCGTATGTTCCAAGATTATGGACGTTGCCGAACCGACTCACAGATCAGTCTTCGGGAGCCGTAATCAAGGTGGCGCCATTAGTACAAACCTGTAATTAATTTTGGTTGAAATTAATTTCATGCCTGAATAAATAATATCTTACTCCTCCACTGACGTAAATTCTGCACTGAATGAAACTGAAACTTAATAATTATATTTATGTTTTCTAAATCTATATATTATTTCAGTTAACATCACGTAATAGTAGACTCTTTCAGATCTCTCTAACCTAAGTCATGGCCTTAAACTTCCATAATCAAAACAAACACACTTTAATAATATACGCATAACCACGTGTGTTAGGATGTAAGAGAATGTAATTTCAAACATCTACCATTAGTTTATGAGTTTATGACAGCTTCGCCGATGCTAATATCATAAACTTACAAAAAATGTTTGAAATTACATCATATTGCTTTTTACACGTATGTACACGTCGTACCTGGCACTGTTGCATCATATCAAATACTTCCACATCCGCCATAGAGGATAAAAATGAGGTCATCATCATACTTGTATCAATAACACAATTCAATTATCTAACATCAATATTTTACTACCGGCTACCTTGCAACACACTGAACTAAACTTTCATTAACAACTCAAAAACTAAGGAGTTCTGGACCTATGTTAAAGTGACTTTTATCTTGTTTTGCTGTAAGGAATCTACCGTCCAAACTTGTAAAAGTATTTCTGAAACATCATTTGTAAATGTTCGATAAATATATTTTACTCTGGGAACAACGCTATTCAGCATGCTGAAGTACATACTTATTTGCCGTTGTTCGAACACTTAAAAGTAATTTTTATTTAGCGCATGGTCTTCCTCATGTCTATATAATGGAGCGTAGTGCAATAAGTTGGTTTGTAATGTTTACATGTGCAATGTTTTAAAACATTTTCAACTGCGGCTATCGTAATGTACTGCATGAACATTTCATGACATACGATCTTTGGCCAAACATGTGAATATCACGTATCGTATCTTGGTGTTCCGAACAGCTGTGTCTCAGCTTGAAGACGGGGTTAAAACTTTTAATTTTTTCGTTGACTTTAACTTGTGTTGTCTCTTGTTTTACATTTGTTGTACACTGCCCACTAATTACGTATATTTCCATCTTTTCTCATATTGAGTATCTGGTTTTTCTTTGTGTCTGTCTTTTGGTTTTAGTGTTATCAAATTCTATCTTTAGAATTCTTGCTGAGGAGCATAAAATTTACGACCGAATTCCTCTGGGATCGTTTTTTCTTACGTTTTCTGTGCATTTTTGTGTGTTTTTTGTATTTTGTCACTTTGTATTTCAATACAAGTTCGGTCAACAAAACACGAGCAATGGCGTATGTCCACAAACCAATAAATTCTAATTGCAAACTCCCATTGCATCAAGCATTAAAACATCTCATCTCGTATAAAGACCTAAAAATTTACATTGTAAGTCAGTTGTTTGTTAGATTTAACTACAGGATTTCAATATTAATAATAAAGCAAGTTTATATAACATAATTTAAGCTTCGCTGCAGCTGAATGAACAACTGAGAAGACGTCTCGAAGAGTACCTAGCAAAACTCTGGTATACCACCGATTACTCTTTAAAAAATATTTAGAAATTTAAAAAATATATTATGTAGTTTCTGGTAGGGCCAACGAAATAAATATTGTTAGACTTTACAATTCGTTTTCCGCACTGGTTTGTCATTGCTTCACTGCCAGTTTTCTGGATAGTTTAATGATTCCACTCTAAGGTTTGTTGAGTGACACCGCGCTGCAGAAACGTTGCGTCCATTATCGTTACCTTCATCATCCATTCTCCCTGCAGGAATGTTTAAAATAAATAAGTACAGTGGTTAGTTTATTTGGCAACACCGGGCAGGTGATGCGGGACACGTGTCGCGGCAGTGAGTGGCCAGGCAACAGTTGGTGTCTCTCTCCCGCGGAGTCTCTGATGGATGACTTGCGCCCCGCTGTGAACATGCGTATCCTCACCATACATGAAAAACTGTACAGAAAGAGTAAGCCCAGCTCGAGTCCCAACCACGGCGTGAGAAGACCAGACGCGGACCAAAGACGTTATATAAGAGGAGTCCTCGACTAGCGCATGGACGGCGTTACAGCATGTCACGCGCATTCTTTTTTTTTTTACGCGAAACCGCTTAATTTATGCAGATTAAATTTATTTACGAAAAGAACACACACTTGAAACTATGCTTCGATGTTTTCAAAAATTCAGCACGCTGGTTAGAAACATGATTTGGCCTCTCAAAATGGTTAAAAACGGGGTATTTTTACTGCTGTAACTCCGAAAGATATTGCCTGAATTCGTAAAGTGCAAAGCGAGAGGCATGAGTTGGTGTTTACTTCACATTATTTAGAAATAAAAAGTTGTGGTCACCGTTTAAAAACCCGTAGGAAAATACTACAATGAAAATCTTGCATGCCAGTTCGGCGCGCTGCGAATAGAGGCGATATGCTTCTCATCAAGCGTGGGACACTGGCTCTTAACGTTACGCTGTTCCCAAGCGTCTAAGGTGGAAATTCGACACCGGCGAAGACTGCTCAAATAAGAACTAAAACTGTTGCCGGTGTAGCAGGCGGTTTGTACCCCATGCGGTTTGTACCCCAGGTGGTATATACCCCAGGTGGTATATACTCCAGGTGGTTTATATCTTAGGTGGTTTATACCCCAGGTGGTTTATATCCCAGGTGGTTTATATCCCAGGTGGTTTATATTCCAGGCGGTTTATATCCCAGGTGGTTTATAACCCAGGTGGTTTATATCCCAGGTGGTTTGTACCCCATGTGGTTTATATTCCAGGCGGTTTATACCCCAGGTGGTTTATATCTCAGGTGGTTTATACCCCAGGTGGTTT